>JAATLQ010014691.1:14136-46939 GCA_013421005.1 Heliconius erato x Heliconius himera | reverse complement strand
GAAGGGAAACGGGATGATGCTTCCATGTAAGATATGCACTCTTGTGACATTAAAATTTTGATTGACTGTTGTCTTGCAAACTCGGGACAATCTTTGTCTGTAGCAAAATGTTTACTACCACAATACATACAATTAGAGTCCGCCTTGGCTATGTCACATGCATCACCAGTATGATACTGGGAACACCTGTAACATCTAGGCTTAGATCTACACTGTGCTTTAACATGGCCAAAACGACAGCAATTCAGACATTGAATAGTAGGAAACTTATAGGGTTCTACAGGTAGGGAAGAGTGATAGGAAAAGACCCTATCAGGCAACATTTGTCCACGGAATGTAACCACAACCGACTGTGTCGGGACCCATGTAGTTACACCCTCACTCACATTCTTCCTATTTAATCTCCTTGCTTTCAATACCTGTCCACACCCAGAGGGAAATACCAAGGACTCGACAAGTTCATCTAATGAGAAGTCAACGGGAACATCTCTAACTATACCCATTCTAGTAATGTTAAAGGTTGGTATAACAGCAACATACTTACATAGACTTAGTATTGGGTTAGTCAAAAAAGAATTCGCTGCAGTAGCATTTGAGAATTCAACGCTTATCTTGTTACGACCAATGTTTTTAATACCACCATCAATAATATCAATAATTTTGTTCTTGTGCAGAAACTGGCCAAACCTGATAGCTCTAATAGAGGTACCAGCTGCCGGGTCAGGAATTTCCCTCGATACATACACAATGAAAGGGCCTTTATCGGATTCAAGGTATGACTTAGCATTTTCGGAAAGGGAGGGATGAGTGTAAATATTTTGAATAGAAGGAGTTGCAGTGGATGGATCAATTATGGTTTTTTTAACCATATCGACATCAGATAGAGAATCTCCGCTTTGTCTTTTTCTATTCATCTGAGACTCATTACCACCTGGATCAGGGGGATCAGGCGGGGGATCTGGATCCATCTTAAATTTTATAACCTACAAACTAAAATATAAGTATTAAGACTAATCTAACAAATAACAACACAAACACTTACTAAATACAAACACCTTGTTAATAATCTAAAAACTTAAACTTTTCCACTTAAGACAATAAACAACACTAAATTAAACAAAACCCTCACTGACACGTGTGTCAACCAAAACAAACGTCAGCGAAGCCAAATTCATAGTATCAAAGTTTGTTTTATCTATTTTATTTAATACATACGGGGTACTGTTAAGTAATTTTTAAAGTAAAAAAAGCAAACGTAATAGAATAGTATAGAATAGTATTACATTATAGAAAAGTATAGGTGTATAGAATACAAGCTGAATTAAGCAAATATGATATTTAGGTATATGATATTCATTGCATGGATTTTTAAAAGATATGGGTTAAACACAAACACACACAAAAACAGATATACATACTCATTATAAAATTTATTTAAAAAGATAGAAGACAAAAAGGTAATGCCCTATAAAATAAATATCTTTTTAAGGTTTTTAAATTTTTTCGTTACATATTATATATAAGTAATATTGATTGAGGGAATTGAATTTGTTGCCTGCTTTTCTTAGCAGAACTGCCTTCAGAAACCCATACAAAAGTGTTTACAAAAGTCAATTTGAATAAAGAATATTTTGAATTTAAATACTTAATTTTATTTGTAGCGTAATCGTTATTTTATTTAATTTCTTTTTGGGTAATATTTTTTAACAAATTACAAATAAGGTATAATACTGAATGTAAGTAAAATTCTTCGTAAAAGACATGCTCCAGGATCGACTACATTAGAAGCAGAACTTCTCCCGCGCTACCCGCGCCCTGAACTTGTTGTGGTCGCAATCGGCCTCTGCACTGACTGTAGAAAAAATTACATTTTAACAACTCCTGCACCATGCATAAAACCTAAATCCTGCGCGAAGCACCGCTGTAAAATATATATGAAATCAATTTTGACCTCGAAGTAACCCAGTTTAGATGGTTATTTTAAAAAGCACTTATAGAAAATAAGATATAAAAATAATATATTTTTTGTCAGCAATAGCATAGTCATATTCAAATGGCAAAACATACATCATTCTCTCTGTAGATATTGAAACAGCTACAAATCGATATAGCCTAAAGTGTTGGGTACAGTGCAAAAAGCGTGGAAGAATATAAATAAGGAATAGCTGTCCACGCACGACGGAGGCCGACCGGGGCCCTCGACCGACGCTTGCAACCCGACACTTCTTGTACTCAATCTTCTATACCAATTTGCAGATCGGGCATTAGGGGTGCAGTTAATTTAAATTAATTATGAATTTGTATATAGGTAATTTATTATATTTTCTATGAAAAATATATTTAAATATTTTTATTCTATACTATACTTAGTAAGTTGACATATTTTACATTTATCCTCATGTTATTTGGATTTGTATTTATTGCTAGGGACTTGATTGTAAATGTGGCCTCCTGTTTCTTTAGACTACTTTATTGGAATATCGATATTTATATTAGGTTGTAACTAATGAAAGTCTATAATTACGGGTGATCAATATATTAAACTCGGATAAACAAGTTCGTTAGTGGCCAATGTTATCACGCGATTTCTCGTGTGTCGACAGCCCTAGCGTCCCGTTCGCGAGTAAAGAGGCGGAACTCTACAACGGGCTGCGTTGTGCTAGCTTGGCGATAAATCGAATTTCGCCGTGGACAGCGTCGTTGTCTGCCGCGATGGACGCGCGCCATACTTTACAGATATATCCGATAGCAACACCATCTCACTAAGCCTTACCAGCTTTTAAGATATTATTTCTTATCTTTATTATTATTTTATACAGACAGTAAAGGTCAATTGTGGAGGTCAGTCTTGGCGCAAGGGCACAAAATGTGACTGTAAACGCGACTGTTTGTGTGGTTCGATCTCCATTCGAGGAAATAAATTATTATTAACTAATATATTCATTTCTTCGCTCTGGCCAAGGTAAAAGCCCGGCGTTGAGTTCGGCCACTCAACACCCAATGCGGCCAGAATTCGGCCGATAGTGAGAAAGGGAGTATCTTAACAGTAGATTGGGAAGGCGAAGATTTAATTTAATTCATTAATATTTTATACAGACAGTATCCTGTTATGTTAGTAAATATTGCTTGGACTTCACAATGTAAGTGCTCAGCTCAAAGATCACAATCGAATAATTTGATAGACCGCCCTATGATTTACCATAACAATAGTTCGTGTTGCCTCTAGCAATAACAACTTGTTAAATGTTTGCGATAAATCCTAGCGTAATACAAATCGAGGTTGTAATACAAATAGATTATCAATAGAGTTTATTGGACCTGACATGACTTAAATTACTTCTTGTTAAGTTAAGCTTATGTTAAAAGGTGTATTATAATAATCTATATATATAAAAGGACTTGTGCTGACTGACTGAGGTAAAACGCACGCAGAGCCGTAACCGCTGATGGTTGAAACGTGAAATTTGGGCAGATATTTATTGTCGTATTCTGGACATCCACTAAGAAGGGAATTTGAAAAATTTTAACCCTAAAGGGATGAAATAGGGGTTGAAAGTTTGTATGGAAAAAAAAATTAATCTGTACCGATTTTTATAAAATTTTAAATTCAGACTCTTAAAAATATTTCATTGAATACGTGTTTCATGGTTTTTAAGAATTCACCCCCTAAGGGTTCAAATAAGAGGTTGAAAGTTTATATGGAAAAATCTTTAAATTGCCACCGATTTTTACAAAAAATTAAATTCAGACTGTTAAAAATATTTTATTGAACACGTGTTTCGTGGTTTTTTTAGAATTCACTCCTAATAAGCGGGCGAAGCCGCACGCGCCCTCTAGTATAAAATAAAATTATATCCTAACCAGAGTCTAATAAAAGAGTTGAAATAAAATGTCGTACGTTATTAGCGTAAAGTTACCCTAATAGTACCTAAGGTACTAATATTGAATCAAAACATAATTTGACAATTTAAGTGACCTCTTTTCTTTGGAATTATTTTTTTTTTATATTTTCATTTCATCGCTCTTGCACCAGCCAATAGACTGGCGTTGAGCTAGGTTACGGCTGGTTTCCTTTTGCCTAGCCTGTTATATGCGGGATACAGCGTGAAGCTGATTTTTTTTTTGTTTTAAAGTAACCTCTTTATGTACCTACCTTACCTCGCAAACTATAAATAATGCGTGGGTATAATAATGATGCATAGATAAAAAACTTTGTTCTGTGTTGTGTATACAACACAACTGAATCTAGAAATAATTTTAAAGGAATCTAAACATTTCTTTATTTTTAGGAAGCAATAAAGATAGTAGAGATATGTTTACACGCACAAAGTTCAAGAATGTTAATCAATAAACATCAACTAGTCACGTACGGGACAACTCTGGCTGATAAGAGGTATCTCCTAGCCAGTACCCTGTCCCCGATGCGACTGTGCATCGCAACCATTTCTCTGCAACGCAACGATAACTTAATGACTTTCCACATTGACTCATACGCGTCTCCATCTTATGTCTATCTATGTACACAAACAAATAAACAAACAATTTAAGTTCTATGAACTTTAGAAGATACTAAATTTATGTCACGAGTTATCTGGAGTGAATTTTGTAATGGCACACGTTTTCCGTTCCATTCCTTGTACGATATTTGAAGCTTATTGCTTATTTAATAACATAATTGTTTTGAAGAACAAATGACTTTTTGCAAATGTTAAATATTTATATTAAATTAATATTTTTAATTCTTTTGTCTATATAAAGCTTACAAGCTTCATGTTGTACCCCGCATATACTAGGGTAATCGGAGGGGGTTACCTAGTGTTGTAGTGATATATATATATTTTTTTTATTTTAATTCTTACTTTCACTACAGACTTTATGGTCCGTACCTTTTGTTATATTTACATTTCTTTTAATACTTTTTCTATAGATATTAAATTAATATTTTTAAACAATTTAGTTTTTTTAGGAGATTCTATATTCGTTAATTATATACTCGTACTTTTCTTAAATTTGTCTGCCAATGTCTCCTTCATTTGTGGATCGATTTTAAAAATTACTTTTACTTTCTCATTAGTTCCATTACTAAATACCAATGACCAAGTCAGGATCTGTAAATAGGTAGGTATATAAGTATTAATAATTTCACTTATTATTAATAATAAATTTTTCATTACTTTAAAGTAATTAAATATAAAAAAAATAAATTATCTTAACGTTGTATCCCGCACACAGCAGGAAGGGGAGGGAACCTAGTGATAAGAAAGCGAAAAAATGAAAATATAGATTTTAATAAATAATTCATTTCCTCGAGTGGGGTTCTTGACAATTTGCACCTCTGCGCCATGACTGACCTCAATTAAATATAATTTTCTACAATTTAGTTTTTCTTTAAGTTTGTTTAATTTGTTAAATTTGTTATTTTAAAAAAATATATATGTGCATTATTTACATGATTAGTTGTCAACTTATTGCCGTCATTAGTTAACAAAAACTATTGATATTGACAAGCGAGGATTAAGTTAAATTAAATAAATAAAATTAAACAAAATAATTATAATGAAACTGAATAAATAAAATTAAATTAAGCAAATAAATTAAAATTAGGTAAATACAATTAAAATTATCTATACTGTAAAAGGAAATTATTATGTATATAAAATACATAATTTTCTTACATATAACAGAGTACAACTGACATTTAGACTGTAGAAGACGATTCGCAGTGTATGCATAAGAACAATTGGCATAGCCTAAGCTTATTGCACAGATATTTCCTAACCACAGAATGACTTATTGATATAAATCAATCATTCACAAATCATGATTGCCCAAGCAAAATAATCTTTCGTATTGTCGTAATCTATTCCTCGTCCAATACCTTTTTTGGTTGGACGAAGGAAGTTCGTTAATGTCAACTATTGACAGTAGACCTTGATTTAAAATATTAGTTGTCGATTAAACTGTGACAAGTCTTACTTACTCTATCTATTTTAATATAATGATACGTAAATCACGTAACGCTTTAGGGTGAACTATTAGACGTGAGTTTAATTTTAAGATCAAAATCGTTATAAACTCGAGTGTTCTTACTTATGTAACACGTTTTAATATTGGCTGGTTTTATTTATGTTTTGTGAACATTTAGATAATAGGACAGCGTTACTATTTTAATTTCCTAATTATATCGTTTGTTTGATGTTATATTTATATCGCGTTGGGCCACAAACATCTTATTGTATTCCTTTTTTTGACACAATGACGCAAGTGATGACGTGGACAGATTCACTAAATCATTGTTAACTGTGATTCTAAAAATCAATCGTCCATTTGACCACACACGAAGATTTCATTGACGTCCGCGGAATTAATACTGCATTGTAAATTATGTCCTAAAACAACGTCTAGTCACGCATTCTTTGTTTTCTCCTACACATAAAAGCGCAGAGCATACTTTACATTTTTTTATAAATGTTCTGAAGAACTTTTTGTGAAGTTTCATAAATAACTCCTTATTAGTGAGATACGTCATACTTATTATAGTTATTATATTTTTTATTGCAAGATCAATAGTTTTCACACGCGAAGAACTACATCTTTTGGCAGATTTTGTCTATTATGTATCTATCAACATTGTTTTTAAATCAAATTAAACAAATATTTTTATTTAATTACATTATTTTGAAGCCAGTCGTGGCTTTTATTAGATAGTTTTAGTGATACATATATAATACAACATACAACACCCAGGAAAGTAATCAGGATATAAATATTAACAATTCAACATACCTACTACCTACTTGAGGCCAGTCGTGGCGCAGTGGCACGAGGTATGACTGTAAAACCGACTGGTCGTGGGTTCGATCCCCACTCGAGGAGACTAAATATCTACTTAAATTTGTATTTCCGTTTCTTTGCTCTGGTGTCGAGGTTAAACGCGGCGTTGAGTTCTGCCACTCAACACGCAATGCCTCCAGAATTCAGCAGAAAGTGGGGAACGGAGTTTCTTAACACTAGGTTCCCTCTACCTACCCTGCTGTGTGCGGGATACAGCGTGAAGCTGATTTAATTTTTAAAAATTCAGTAGTGACAATAATTTGTTTCTTTTAGGCAAAGCTTCGATTCGAATGTTTAATTAATAGTTCACTTTACTTACTTGAAGGTCGATTCATTATGAATCTCAATCTCGTGGAAAAGTTTTACGGGAGAAGAATTAGAAATTCAATTAGATTGTTGTGTTCATCAGTAGATGTACCCAATGAAGCACAGCCGAGCGACTCATGTTACGATGTCAAGCACGTTCGAAGCATATTTAATTTTCTAAATTATCTCACGGGTGTTAAAATAGTATTTCCAGACGAACAAATGATAAATAAATTGACTTCTGCGAATCTCTATTGCATAGATTATTTTAATAAAAAAAATCTTTTTTTCTAATATTTTTCTATGTTTACCCTAATGTTATAATAATTTTCACTTAAGTATTTAGAGATATTATAATAACTTACATATAAATTTTAAAGTATATTAATTACATTTTAACAGAAAAAAATTGTAACAAAAATTATTCAAGGATCTATGATATTCAAAATTTTTATCTGTCTGTTTGTTTATTTATTTGTTTGCCTGTTTGTACTATCACATATAAACTAGTGGATGGATTTGAATGAAAGTTTTTGTGCACGCAATGATCCAGATAAATTATAAGAAATAATGAAATGTTTCCTTACCAAAAAATATTCAAAAGGAAAAATATATTTCATTGACATATAAAATTTAAAAATCTGGAATATTTGACGGAGAAGCATGATAGCCAAGCTAAATTAAAAAATATCAAAAATAATATAGGTTGTTGTGTATACAACGTTTCACTGTAATTGCTATAATTATAAATTTGATATTTACTGGGGGTTAATGTTTTTATTTCTCTACTCTTGTAACACAAAGCATGGATAAGTTGCAACTCAATATGAAGTGACTCGAGTTTTAGTGGGAAACAAAGAGTCTTGAGTCTAAGTTCTCTTTGTCTCTTTGTCTTTTACCTTCTGCAAGTACAGTGGTGGGTGTTATATGAATGAAGCGTAGCAGATGACATAAAGTCCATACAAACAAAGTTGCCGGCTACTCATATATTGTATTTTGATACGGGAAATTTGATGCCAGTTGTGGCGCAGGGGCACAAAGTGTGACTATAAAACCGACTGGTTGTGGGTTCGATCCCCACTCGCGGAGATGAAATATTTATTTAAAATTATAATTCCATTTTTTCGGTCCGGTGTCGAGGCAAAGCGCGGCATTGATTTCTGCCACTCTACACTCAATGCCTCAAGAATTCGGCAGAAAGTGGAGAACGGAGTGTCTTAACACTAGGTTCCCTCTGCGTACCCTGCTGTGTGCGGAATATGGCATGAAGCGGAATTTTATTACAAACTTAATATAAAGTGAAATATAACACAAATAATAATATCGTATATTTATACGAGTTTATACAAAAGTAAAAATATATTTTTACATAATATTATACGAATACAAAAAAAATCTACGCTCTGTGAACATAGTAGAGTAACTCTTACATTTAAATGTTCTAAAAATTGTAGAGTTTCCAGTAGCGTACAGTTATGAGAAAGATTACCCATAATTAAAACCACGTATCATTTCGAACAAGGCCATATTGTCAGTTAATTGGGTCAATTACTGGTTGTACGTATTATGGAAACTGTAACTACTTAATACTATACCAGTAAGTTTTTATTTATTATTTAAATATAAATATTGAAACAAAAAATAAGATGGTTGTGTACAATTTCCTTATAGTTAGATTTTAGTTCATTTTTAATTTAATCCAGTTTCCAGAATCATATCATCATCTGATTGTTTGATAGTGATTATTATCTTAAATTATAGATAGACAAAAAAAAACGATAGTTTATATAATTTTTTTCTGTTAAATCACGAAGGTTTCTTACCTACTTACTTATCTTCACGTTTTATCCCTAGCGGAGTAGTCAGAGAGAACGGAGCGCCAAACGCTACGGTCTCTACATACCTCTTTCGCCTCGTCCACTGTCCTAATCTCTTTATACATGCCCTCCTTATGCTTTTTACATGATATTTCTACAGTATCTTTAATTCTGCGTTTTCGAAGGTCGACCGAGATCCCCGCCTATCTCTCTTACCACTCACTTTTCCATCATAATTTTTTTTGCCATTCTCTCATCACTCATTGAAATCTTCATACATTATTTATTCAAACAGGAAAGTTAAAAAATTCCCTGTAGTTAAACAAACAAATAATTCACAAATTTAAGCGGACGAAGCCGCGAGCTGGTCGCTAGTACAATATATAAATATTATTATATTATAATAGAAATTTACGATTACAACACAAACATTGAAAGGCATCGCAGCAACAAGGCTTCTTGTATTAAGTTCGATGAGTTTGTTAGAGCTATTATTATGGGACGTACAAAGGAGGACTAGCAAGAACAATACTAATACACCGTAACACTTAGTGGTACACAAGTCTCTTTACAGGCGTGCGTGCGTGACGGGAGCGACCTACATCGTAACTTCTTCGAGGTTTATCTATTCAAGCCGCGGATGCTTCGGAATCTAATTAACATTACTTAAAGAGTAAATACAGCACATCATTCACTGGAATTTTCCTTAGAGCTTAGATGCTATAGTAAAAAATACTTGCATTGTTTCTTATTATTTTATAATATTTTAAACTTATCTACAAACACATATCGCGTTGTATGATAAGATAGCAGCTTTGCACATTATTTTATTGTTTCTTAAAAAAAACAATTATAAAATTATATCGAATAAAAGTGCTTCAGATTCCGAAAATAAATATGGAAAAAAAATATAGTACGTACCAGAAAACATATTAAATAGTAAATAGAGAGTCTATTTATATAAACTTTCATAAAATATTCAAATGCAATCAGAGTTTTGCATAGCAACCTGTCAAGCCTATCACAAATAGATACCTAAGTAATCGTGTCCCAATCGATTAGTCCGATTTGATTAATTTGAAAGCAGTCACGGAAATCGTCGTGGCGAAGTGGGACAGCGTCAGACTTTAAATGGGATGGTGTGTGCTCGATCCCCACTCGGAGTAATAAATTATTTCTACTTCCTCTCTCTGGCAAGGCAAAGAGCGGCATTGGGTTTCGTCACTCAACACACAATTTCAATTATTCGCGAGGAAAGTGAAGAAAGTAGTGTCTCTTTACTACGCTCGCTTTGCCAACAACATTACGCTAGGTAAAGGGTAAATTAAACTCAAATTTAGCTTTATTTACGCAAACAGGTAGGTATCGAAATCGATTGATTTAGTGAATTATCTATTAGATAAAATCTAAAACTTTGAGATGAAGTTAGCGTAGATAACGCCTTTATTTGCTGTTTCATTTGATCATTTTAAAACCATTAAATTTGCTTCTAATTGACTTCTGTTTATCAGATCACTGTCGTACAATTAATTCATTCTTGTATGTATTAGATTTAATTTATACTTATAGTAAGGACAATAGAAGTCACAATAAAAATTCTTTGTTTCCATATATTTAAACAAGATGCCTTAAAAGGATTAATAAATTCTTTTGTGATTTTATGACAATACAATAATCAAGTGATTTTATGACATTACACTGTTTTAATTTTGTAGTTACGTTAAACAAAGCGTACCAGCATGTACTAGGCATATAGGTTTCAAGTTCTGCTATTGAAAATGTGGATATCGAAAAGTACCATAATTGTTTATCTTTAAACTACCCATTTATGTTTAACAAAGTTTTATATTAAGGCCAGTCGTGGCTCAGGACTACAAAGTATGACTGTAAACTCGAAAGACTATGGGTTCCATTCCCACACGATTAAATTAAATATTAAATCTTTCCTTATCATTCATTAAGTTCCGCCACTCAACACGCAATGCCTTCAGAATTCGACGAAAACTGGGAAACGAGGTGCCTTCATACTCTATGTTCCTTTTATCCTGTGTAGGATCCCACTGTGTGCGGGATACAGCGTGACGCTAAAAAAAAGTTTTCAATGAAATTCTGAGCAAGGAGAGAATTGAACTTTCAGATAACACTTCAAAGCATAACAAATTAATGAAAATACCTATTTGAGTTTTGCATTGACCTCGTACACTAATGTTATGTTTATATTCTAATTATAAAGTTATTATATATAAGTAATAATAAAGTTATTACACATTTACAGAGCTTCACTTCTTAAACATTATTAGACTCATAACAGTAAGCGGTATATAGCCTTTCAAGTCAAAATTATTGTCAAGGCAAAGGTAGAAAATAGTCTTCGCCACGATTCTTGTAAGAAAATAACTTATGTAAGTTAGTCAGTACAATAGGTTGTAATAATATATTTCTTGCTATACTTATGAATATGTAGCTATTTTTGTCCTCATTTTTACCAATTTCTGAAGGCATGCATGTTTTGTTGCGGTACTGAACGCCGCACTTTGCCTCACCATAGTGAAGAAATGAAAATATTAAATAAGTAATTCCTCGAGTGGGAATTGAACCCACAACCTGTCGCGTTCACAGTTTACAGGCTTAGTAGCTTAATCTGTTTAGTTTAGATACTTAATATCGCGTACCGTCCCGTTTGCCTAATAAAGAATGAGGCTTAGATAGCTTATCAGCTCCCGTTCAAGCTGATTGTTTTCCTAAATGACATGTAATGTTTACATGTTTAGTTAAAAAGATATTGTCATTCAAACACGACATCATCATAGAGCTAATTAGTATTGTGGAGAGTGACGATTACCTATTAAAGTACGTTGGATGATTGTAAATAGAGTCCATGTTTGTTTCGCTGTGATAGCGTTTGTTTCTAGTAAATATGATCAAGCAAATAGTGATTGAATTGCCTCTCCAATTTTATTTTTATATTAAGCAGCCAAAAAAACTCGCAATGTTTTTATCGCTCTTTTAAACTACTAAGAAGTGTAATTGTAATTATTTTTCAAAATAAAAAAAGTTATTAATGCGTTTTTTAAGCGTGTATGTTAATCGAAAACTACCTTTGCTAGTAGTTCAAAACAGCAATAAAAAATACTGCTTAAATTTTTCGTGCTGTGTCAATGCAATTTAAATCTTTTAAAATATTCATCATAATTAAATACTGTCTGTACAAGGGCAATTGTGCAATATAATGCAAATGCAATTAAATGGATGTATCTAATATATTGAATATTATATATTACGGTATATATTGTTTCTTACTTATGTATGTAAATATACTATTTTTTAAAATATTTAGAGAAAACTATAAAAAAAAAAACAAATTAATTACCAGTATTAATATTTCAAAATATATATTATTTATTAAATTTAATTAGAAAAAGCTGTCGACTATTTTACATCGTAATTAATTGGGGAAAAATAGTTGGAAAAGGAAAAGAAGGTCACTCCGTTCTAACTTGGATCTGTTTTTCTATCAAACTGCCAGTCACCTTGTATGTTATAACACTTTAGCCACCGAGTCTTTAATTGGTAAAAAATTGTTTTGTATGGGCGGCCCAATACCGATGTTTCGTCACTCATTTATCTCGAACTATTCATATTAAATAATACTGCAATCATATTCCATAGGTGCGGTGCACACAATACATCGTAATTAGCAGCCTCATTTTTCATTTCATTAAGCTTATATTATTTATTAAAATTGCCTCTAGTAATTTTAAAAACCTTTGTTTCATATTTCATGTATTTCATATATGAATAAGGTGATTATATGAATAAATAAATCAAATAAATCAGCTTCACGCTGTATCCCGCACACAGCAGGGTAAGCAGAGGGAACATAGTGAACTAAGACACTCTGTTCCTCACTTTCTGCCGAAGTCTGGAGGCATTGCGTGTTGAGTGGCAGAACTCAGCGCCGCGCTTAACCTCGACACCATAGCGAAGAAATTAAAATATAAAATTAAGTAAATATTTCATCTCCTCGAGTGGGATCGAACCCACAACCAGTCGGTTTTACAGTCACACCTCGTGCCGCTGCGCCACGACTGGCCAAAAGGTGATTATATTATATATATTAATGATTATATTACATTTTTTAAAAACATATAGCTGATAAAGTGTCCGTGAGGTGAGTAACCGACCCCGACGAGTATAGGTACATCGTGATATAAAAATAAAGAAATATTATTTTAAATCTTTCTATTTACGTACTTTAAATTGAGCTATGTTCAATGTTGAACATAATTATGTTTCTTCAAGTTAATATAGTGATTTAGACGATACTAAAACACAATATTTTTTTTTTAATGTTTATTTATCTGTCTTTCTGTTTGTCCTGGCTTGTCTCCGAGACTGCTGTATATCTTAATTATTCTTAGAGCTTAGAGAGAAATTTACACATGAAAAATTTAATTATATATATTTTTATACCGCCCATATATGAAATAACCAGACATTTTTTTCTCTTATTTCGAGCAAAAGTATATTAAACTACAATTAATTTAATGCAACCATAATAAAAATATTATAATTTATTTCAGCGTTGACATTTGCGTTGAAAGCTGCTGGTAGGTCGCTAATTGTTAGTAAAATCGAGAAAAGCTTATACTTATTTAAATAGTTGTAAAGTGTCGCGTAAGTATTTATTATTTTTGATATTTCACTTCTTACATAAACTATATATGTATATCTTAGTCACACGAGGATTTTATAAAGTTACTTAGATAGCTTTCAAAAGCTTACAGAAAAGTTCTGTTTAGTGTTTTTTCAGCTATTTGAATTTTACCGCGCAAACACAAAAAAATTGTCGATAAATAGTAAATGAGTAGATTTGAAGTGACATTCACAAACTGAATCTCTTATTTCCCAAAAAGTGATTAATTACTTGCTCAAAGTCACGACAAGTCATAATGGATAAAGCCAAATAAATATATATTCAATCGGCACCAATTCAAACTGTCGGACCACTACTGCATACAACAAAACCATTTTGTTAAATGATACAAAATCTTCTCAAAAATCTCTGTTACTTATTATTTCAAAGAAAAAAGTACATTAAATCAATGAAAAGTTAACTTTTCAACAATGACATAAGATGTGAAAATTATTTCTCAGTATTGTCCTCCCTTTTAACAAATATTTTGCCAATAACAATTTCTTTCTTTCTTCTAAGAATAATGAATGAAATTACAATAACAAAATTAAATTTTGTTATCATGTTTCATCAAATATATGTAATATTTTTTATGAAAATTAATTATATAGATAGAGACGCACGAAGTCGCATTTTGGTGTGACTTTGTAGTTGTAAGGGAGTGTGAAGTACTAGTTATATTAGATTCTAGTGCAATTGCAAGGAAAAATACCGTATAAAGAAGAAGACTATTTTAACAAAAACAATTTTAAAGGAAAAACATCGTGTAATTTGATGCTTATTTTTTGTTATTCTGACAGTAGTTCACTGAATTAACATTAAGAAAAGCGTGTCTTTATTATTGCACAATATTTTAAAAATATTTAACGCTTGGCTGCCGCAGTTTGAAAATTTGAATAATGTTTTCACTTTGTCAAAAGTGAAGAGATTAATTAAAAAATTCAGGGAGACCGATCCGATCCTCGGTTAGAGACACCAAACAGATCATCCAAAAAACAAGCCTTTTTTTCAATATCAAAGCAGTACGTGAGTGTCAGTGATAATATAGTAGTCTCAATTCGGCGTCGTGGATAAAGTTCTCTACAGGGTATACTCACTAAAGGTCTGTGTCTCCATACTTACAAAATTCATTTAACACAACAACTATGAGCCTAATGATAATGCACAGCGAAGAAAGTTCTTTGAATGGATTATTGAACATTAATAAATGAATGAATGATGATGATGATGATTTTTCAAGCAGAATCATGTAAAAGCGATGAAGCTCCTTTTATTTGATGGCTATGTTAATCGCAATAATTGTTTCTATTAGATTTCTGAGAATCCACATGTGATAGTCGAATGTTGGGTGTGGATTTTGGGATAGAGGCATTTGTCTTGAGTAGATAATATTTAACATCAAGTTAAACTTCGATTACAAGAATTGATCTCATTTATACTTTTCCATTTCATAAATGAAATATATTTGAAATTCAGAAACGCATTAGTTTTATTTCTCTACCTTATCCTCTTAAAACTTTAAAAAGCTTCGTAGCATCACTATATGTTACGGCATTTTAGTTCTACTTCTCATACTACCGAAGTGTTTATTTTCAATTTTATGTGAATATATCGTATACTCGGTACCTAACTTCGAAAAGTAGAATACCCCGTTTTTATTAAATCAAAGTGTTGCGTTAATTTTGGGACACCTCTACATAGTTTCCTTGAGGGTTTTATAGTTAACACGACAGAAATTTCGGGTGGCCCGTAGTAGTATATAATAAGCGCGAGCACTTGACTATATTAATTAAGAATACATATATATTTCCCCTGAAAAAAAATATTACATATTTAAAAAAATAACAATTAAATCAGCTTCACGCTGTATCCAGCACACAGCATAAACTATTTACGTTGTAAAAATATTAATAATACACATAAGTCAATCATATAAACAAAATCAAGTAAGTGAATCAATTTGGCTTTCTTTTAGGACTACATCCGCTTAGTTTCCGGCATATCCGCAGGAAAGACGGCTGTAAACTTACATTCCCACTTATTTAAAGGATATATATTTTTAGCTACATCTAATTACATTTTCAACTCTTTACAACAAAAATAAATACAAATATATTTCTTTTCATTACTATTGAGTAGAATAAATAATAATCAATATATTTAGCCCAAATTTAGTTCTTTAGTTAATTGCCCTTGAGAGTACCGCCAGTAAAACACAATTCACGTTACCAAAGCCATTTTGTATGGAGAACACACGGCAGAGATAATTCAATATTAATAATAATGGATATGTGCATATAAATAAATAAATAAGTATCATTTATATAATAATTAATGCCTTGAAACTTTATAAGATTTATAAGTCAGCAAAGTTTAGAACTGTAATTGAATTAAATTTTGTTCCATTTCCGGTATATCCAAGATTCCAGGGTCGCCAGACTCATCTCATTTTAGCAAAGCTGAAATTTTGAGGACTATTAGTGTAATATGTAGTTAAGACAGTATGCGTACTCACTAACTTGAAAGTGGAACCCTTTCAAATGTAGCGCCAAATAAATGTACATCTCTGTCTGGAAGTATGATTGGATTGGTCTGGGTCTTGAAATAGGCCGTAATTAATATTTGTAAAATTAAAGCTTGCTAGTATAACGTAGTTAGCTCTACCTCAGAAAGGACTCCACTTTCAAGTTAGCAAGTACGCATACAGTCTTATTAGACTATTAATCCTTAAAATTTCAGCTTTGCTAAATAACGTAGGTCTGGGGGCCCTGGGATCTCAGTCTAGTATTCTACGCAAACATTTAAGGAAATTTATTTATCTACTTTAATTGAATTAAATTTTGTTCGATTTCCAGTATAACCCAAAATTCCAGGGTTGCCAGACTTACCTCATTTTAGCAAAGCTGAAATTTTGAGGAGTATTAATGTAATATGTAGTTAAGACTGTATGCGTACTCACCTTTCAGATGTAGCGCCAAATAAAGCTACATCTCTGTCTGGAAGTATGGTTAGATTGGCCTGGGTCTTGAAATAGTCCGTAAATAATATTTGTAAAATTAACGCTTGTTAGTACAACGTAGTTAGCTCTACCTCTGAAAGGAGGTCTTATTAGACTATTAATCCTTAAAATTTCAGCTTTTCTACATAACGTAGGTCTGGGGGCCCTGGGATCTCTGCCTAGCATCATACGCAAACATCTAAGGAAATTTATTTGTCTTCACGCGTTTCCACACAAATGGAGGAAAGCAAAGAAAATCTGTACTTGGTCAACTTTAGAGTTACTACGTATTGAGTGGCGAAATACAAAGCTACGTTTTGTCTTTTTATTTGTATCTTTAAAATAAAGGATTAGTTATTGTTATACTGATTGTTGTATTATAAATTTTTAACATACCTAATCGATATTAGTTTTCTTTGAGAATTTTTGTTTTCAATATAACATTATTATTATTATGTTATATTAATAATCTACCATTATTTTCATATAAAATAAAATCAACCATTGATCATCTGAGAAAATATGCTTCTCGCAAATTATGTATTTGCGCAAACCAGCAAAATTTATGACATTTTATAAAAAAAATCGACTATTACATATCTTTCAACAAGCAAAAGTATTAGTGAGGGGCAATTAGGATGAGCAGGGTAAATAAAATGATCTATTTGAATGATCTAAGTAGGCGGGAGGTGCGGCGGGACGCAGCGCAGTGCCCGGAGGCGGGAGTGCGAAGGATGCCCACTCCGACACCGTATGGGACTATAGCGAGACGCCGCACGCTCCCCGCTCTACGAACTACGAGACGTGCACTTTTCAGTTATCATCTCACGTTTTTTCACGTAATATGCATCTGCTATTCATTTTCTGGATCCATGCTACTGTGTTCAATCATAGTGAAGTGCTCAGAGTCATGAGAAACTGTTGTTATTATCTATATTATGTATAATAAATAGTTCAATGATCAAGATTTTTCGTTTATATTAGTGATATAAAATACATAAGTGTTAAAAGACTGTGAAATTGGACTTGCTTGATATCGTCGGTGTTGAGATGTGTAGTATATACTACTAGATTGAGTTCGACTCAATCGTAAACAATAAAAATGGGGAAGAAAAACCAAGTCGCAAATTTTGATGTTTCAAAGAGAAAACGAAAGGTAAGTCTACTGATCTAAAAAGTTTTTGATAATAAATAATAAGCTCAATCAAAGTATCTTATTCAAATATCATACGTACTTTAAAAAAAAACTTACAGGTGCTCTATTACAAAAATATCTAAGAACAATTATTAGATTTTAATAATAGGCTATTGTTTTTCTTTAATAATATAATAAATAAATCAAAATTAAATTAAAATTAATTTGAAACTAATTTGTTTTGAATATTAACATAATATTATACGTATGTATATAAAGTTCACGACAATTCATTGTTATCAATATTATTATATATAGAGTACATGTATTATTAAAATATCAATAAATTATATGAATAAATATAATAAAGCAAGTCGTAATTTAGTGAGATAAAATAACTATTAAAGATAAAAAATATATTTAAATATATATAATAATTACTTTGATTTTTTTTTATTTCTACGGATTCGTACATTTAAAAAATAAAGATAACTCTACTCATAGCATAGTTTGACTGTTCTTAACTGAAAAAAGTTGTAGATTTTGATTCAATTTCCAATAGTCAATATATTTATATAACTAAAAGATTATAAATATAGTATATTTATATAAACATAAATATGATGTATTATCATCAAAATATTGTCTCGTATCATTATTTGCTGCCACACAAAGTTTAAAACATTAAAATGTAATAAATACGTGATAATGAAAAAAAAACACTGAAGTAATGATATGTTTACTTTTATTTTTTTTATTGTACAGTCTACCACTTTATCTATTTTAACAGAATGCTATAATGATTTGTTAGTTATTACAGAACCAATGCGTAAACTAAACTAAATAAAAAGCGCGACGATCTTTAAATCAGCCATCATCATCTGTAGAGAGAACTAAGTGTTCTAAAACACTCTGTTTCCCATTTTCCGACCAATTTTCGAGATTAAATTGTGATTTCATGTTCAATGGTGGAACATAATGACGAGCTTTGCCTTCGTAGAAGGGCGAGGAAACAAAAAAAAATATTTCGTTCCTCAGGGTGGGAATCCATGCGAACATCCAATTTACATCCAATACAGTCAGACGCTGTTCCACAGCGCAACAACGGCCTCAATTATATATTTTGCGATATCTATAGGCACTTATAATAAAATTGTACCAGATCGATTTCTGTATATTATTTACTTATATTTATGGAAAGTATATAATGCAAAATGTTATTTTCACTATTGTATTTCGGCAAGCTTTTCTTAACCTTTAGTAAAAATAAAAAAGTTATATCACTTTAAAGAATGTTTTTTACTTTTCAATATTGGTATAGATATTGTTTTAAAAATTATATTATTATTAGATAACAAAAATAATGCAGATTAGTAAATCACTATGTAGTTCATGTAGGCGAAGCCGCGAGCGGGTCGTTAGTATATTATATAATTGTTCCTGACTTCTTGCTATATCTAAATCGTTACTTATTTTACATTTAACGAATGTTTTCTAGTGGTTTCTTCATAATGACTTTTTAAGTACCATTTTTTGAGGCCGGTCGTGGCGCAGCGGCACGAGGTGTGACTGCAAAACCGACCGGTTGTGGGTTCCATCCCCACTCGAGGAGATGAAATATTTACTTAAATTTATATTTCTATTTCTTCGCTCTGGTGTCGAGGTTAAGCGCGGCGTTGAGTTCTGCCACTCAACACGCAATGCCTCCAGAATTCGGCAAAAAGTGGGGAACGGAGTGTCTTAACACAAGGTTTCCTCTGCCTACCCTGCTGTGTGCGGGATACAGCGTGAAGCTAATTTATTTATTTTTTTTTTTCATACGATGCCGTTGTGGCGCGATAAAACTTGGTCTGACTGTGCGATGCGATGGATATGGATTCGAACTCCACTCGGGAGAATGCTTAGTATATATTTAAATTATTATTACTTTCTTGCTCTTGTACAATGTTTCGAAAGTTTGACGAAAAATGGGGAACGATCACTAGGTTCCTGCTATGCTGTTTTTTTAATTCTTAGTTAGTTGTTAACAACTGCCGAGTGGTCGAGTAAATGTATAAGAAATTTGTAGGCTATAATAAGATGAATTGAAAATCTACTAGGGTTGGAAGTAGACATCACTATTTACTAATTACTATGTCAAATATATATTATTCACAAATTAGCTGAATACTCAAATAAAATCATTAGAAATGTCGGGGATATTGACATTAATTAAACTTTAAATTTACGCAGTAATTTTATGTCTTTTATTTTTCTTGCCTAAAGTTATTAATAGTTCTCTAGATGTTTGAATTAAAATAATTAATATAAAACTTACGCTCTGTACAAGCTGCCAGTCCGAACTTTATAAAATTTTTAGTAGTCTGATACCTAATAGAAAAAGTAGCAATAAAATCTAATTCGGACAAAAAGAATCAATATTCTTTGAATGCATACTTATTTTAATGATACATAGAAGAACCTTACGTTGCAGAGGATTTTGATTTTTTTTAACTTCACGCTGTATACGAATATTACAGGCAGAGGAAAGCCAGTATTAAGTCACTCCGTCTGCCACTTTCCGCGAAATTTTCGAAACATTGCGTGTTAAATGGTTGAATGAAACACCTAGCTTTGTCTTCTTCAGAGCAAATATATAATAATATTTTATTCCCTCGACTCGGAATCGTACTTTCAAGGATTTCTTAGAATATGATTTAAAAAATAATTATTTAAAAAAAGTAATTTTCTCAATGCAACTGCAGGACGACGACATGGACAAAGTGTAAAGTGCAATTAAATGGACATCATAACTGCACAAATAATCATCATTTGATAAAGTTAACGATATGACGATATAATTAAACACAATGATATATCACAAGTTTTCTTTATCTATTGTGATAAAGACGAGTGAAAATGATGATGTCAAAATGAAAACAAACATTAAATATTAAATACTACTCCTATATCTACAATATTAAGAAACAAATGACCAGTAACTAGCCTCTGGTGTCTCACGGAGAGACGAATATATATAAAGCTACTGATGTTAACCGAGAAGCGTGTGTCTGTATCCGCGACGGTTGTGGGTTCATTTCTTCGCTCTGCTACTCAACATACAATGATTCGAAAATTCGGCGGAGAGACTAGTTGGAGATAATAAGTGGAGAACGGTGTGAACACTAGGTTTCCTGCTATATGTAGAATATAGCGTGCATCTAAAAAATAAGTCATTAAATGATTAAAACTAATGTAATGTATGTCTAATGTGTGTTATAGTACCATATTGTAAACGAACCAACAATCTCATTGTCACTTTACTATGTATTTATTCAGAATCATACAAAATACGTCCGATTAATATCAAATCAATTGCTTAAATATACATCTCAGTGTTGTAACATTCAATGTTTTTGAACAGAGATGTAATAAAATGTTCGAATGTAATGCAAGAGATATATTGAGAAAGATACAGAACGTAATATAATAATGTTAAACTTTCGAATGTGTGTACCGAATGCCAATATTTATTTACTTTCATCTTTATTTTTCAAGATGAGGCCATTGATAGCCATTTCGCAAGCAAAAACATACATAAAAATATAATTGTACAAAAGGATTTCTAAATGAATGAATGTCTAAATTTAAAAAAGTTATAATTTTTTTTTATTTTGTTTTAAAATTAAAAAAAAACGAACCACCGAATGAAATATTTTATTCCAAATCATTAAAAGTATTGAATAAGATGAAAGCTGTGTAAATATTAAAAGAACCTAACTTTTAAGGGATTGAAGCAGCCCAAGCAAAGTTACCTAAGCATTTTGTTTTGCGTTTCACCTTAAACTTTTTTTTTCTTTTATTAAAATTCCTTTTACAAATTGATATTTATTTTTATTGGTATAAATTATTTGATAATTTGGTGTCATACTCGTATACCAACGGTGATTTGTCTATTTTAAGCAATGGTAGAAAATTTCAATATATCACTTTTTATTTTTTTTCGGTTTAGTAATATAAGTTGAGTTGAGGTTTAGT
This sequence comes from Heliconius erato x Heliconius himera, assembly GCA_013421005.1. Taxonomy (NCBI): domain Eukaryota; kingdom Metazoa; phylum Arthropoda; class Insecta; order Lepidoptera; family Nymphalidae; genus Heliconius; species Heliconius erato x Heliconius himera. The sequence goes on along the minus strand of JAATLQ010014691.1, from coordinate 25,136 downwards.
TAAAGAATGTCGTCGTTATATAATATGTAATGTAGGGAGCATGTGTTTTGCTGATATGCTTATTCTGTTTATCTTATCCTATATACGCTAAGGTACAGAAGATACAAGAAGATACAAGAAAATTGTTGAACACATTTTAACATAATATACACACTTTGTGATTTAAATTTTTTCAATTGGTTGAACATTTACATTATACTTGGTGAGAAAAGTAAGCGAAACCGAAATACAATACCGCGGCGCGGGTCAACTCCGCTAAACACAAGTAATATTATCAACGAAGTGCAGTCAAAGCACGATTTAGAATAATTTATTGACCACTAACTTGCGGAGCGTGATGCGATCTTATTGCGGTGTTCTTTGAATGTAAATAAATTTATAGTTTTGAACATGCCACATTTGGATTGTAAAACAGTCATAAAGTTACTACAATATTTTTTGTATAGAACTCAACCCAATAGAGTTCTTACATTCCGAAGTCTCAAAGTAAATTAAATAGTTGAGAAGCTAAGTGAAATACTTGACATTATTGTACTTGATATTATTAGTTTATTTAATTAATGACAAATTAAAACTATATGAACTATTTGAGGTCAGTCGTGGCGCAGCGGCACAAAGTGTGACTGTAAAACTGGCTGGTTGTGGGTTCGATCCCCACTCGAGGAGATGAAATATTTAGTTAAATTTATATTTCCATTTTCTTCGCTCTAGTGTCGAGGCAAAAGCGCGGCGTTGAGTTCTGCCACTTAACACGCAATGCCCCCAGAATTCGGCAGAAAGTGGGAAACGGAGTGTCTTAACACTAGGTTCCCTCTGCCTACCCTGCTGTTTGCGGGATACAGCGTGAAGCTGTAAATGATATGTGATAAAAAGAATAAACTATATGAAGCGTTTTTCAGAATCTTTAATCTTATTAAATTAACATATGATTTCCTTGCACGGTTTTTTATAATATTTAATATATAATTTTGGTATGAATTATCATATCAAGATTTAAATTTTAATTCATATTATATAACTGTTAAAAGTTCATTGGCTTAAAGCTACACGCCATGTGATGTCAAGCATTGGGTATATGCCAGCAGTATTTTTTGTCTAGTCGCACAAAGCCGCCATATATGGTGAAACTACCTTTCTATGATCTTATATCACTTGATTGATCGATTGATTGAATCAATGAAAAAAACATGTTTTATGTTCAGATTTCATTCTCACGGCTTACTTTGTTGATTTAAACAAATTATTATTAGATGTATGTCACTTTAGGATCAGTTAAAAAAAACTTATAAAGTTAACATTTGCATATTGTGTAGTGGGGAACGATGTGTCATAACACTAGGTTCCCTCTGCCTACCTTGCTGTGTGCGGGATATAGCGTGAAGCTGATCTTTTCCATTTAATTTTGTATACAAATGTTAATACTGAGTCGTCGCGGCGCAAAAAACACAAAGTGTGACTATAAAAATGACTGGTTGTGGGTTCGATCCCCACTCGAGGAAATGAAATATTTATTTACATTTATCTTATCATGTACAATAAAATAGTTGCCAAGAGGAGATAATTAATGTAATTCAAATTCGACATTTTCTTTATTCGAAGAGAAAAAGCTACCATCGTGCAGCCAGTGAGTAGGCAGTTCTGCTGTGAACAGCCAGCAAGAAACTCAACATTTGCTCAGCAATGATCATTTCATTTGATAATTTTTATTTTCCTTCCTTTCCAGTTGTACTAAGCTTAAGTTAGGTATATAAATAGACTACAATATTATACAGTACATGTTTCCTACATCTAAAAGGTAAACTGACGTCACAGTAGCGCAGTGGAGAAGTTGTTAAAGTGAGCTTCCGTTATGGTCTCTGTGTCGTATTTAAGCCATTACAATATATAAAGTGTTCTTGATTCTCTGCCTCAAATGATCTCGCACCTCGCGATAAAAAGAAGAGATGCTCGACTATGAAACGTAACCAATTTCATTTATACATTAGTAACAATAATATTGAAATAAAAAAATCTTGCTTACATATATCTGTGGTGTTAAATTTCTAGTTAGTTTTTATTTGCGACTAATAATGAGTAAAATAATAAGACTGTGAACTTAGAGTTCGTGTCATAAAATAAATTTAATAAATAAGCAGTTCCACCCAATTTTCAAGACAATGGCAGAACTCCACACTACCTACCCACTACTAATATAATTATTTCATCGAGTTTGAATCGAACTTATAACCGCGTTTACAGCCTGAAGCTGTACCACTACACGGTCAGTACACGGTCTCTAGAAAAATAACTATAATAAGAAAATATTGTACTTAAACATTTTCTTATCTGTAAGAAAATAACTACTTTAACTGCTGCATTTGTACCTTTTACGATTTGTACTATATTTTAATAAACAAAACTACAAGCAAGTACCGATTATTAAGCGCTAACATGTTAAAATCATATAAAAAATTATAAATAAATACACCTATTCCGATAAATTCTATTAAAAACAGTTCAGCCCCAGACATAATTATAATTACCTATAAATATATAATATGAACTTACCTGTATATATTAAATGTATAAAATATAACTATTATAATAACAATTAATTAAGAGTTCGGTATGTACTTTACTATCAATCAAAAGAATAGAGCCATGTATAAATCATAGATATGCGTCCACAGAAGTCCTTCGTACTTCATAACTATAAATCACTATAATCACCGATCGTAAGTAATATTGCGTTCCTAATAAATGACTGAACGTATAAATTCTATAACCATCTTATTCTACGACTATAGTATGTAATCGTATATTTTTTTTAAAACCTTGTGGTAAACAAAACACAATGGTGTAAGATAAGGTACATAGATATATGTATTGTTTTTATAATAATATTTTTATGATATGGCCAAATGAATATGAAGTTTGCACTAATAAAATAACACAATCTGTTAATGGAATTAATTATTTTAGACTTCTTTACTTTTTTATAGACTTAGTTAGACGCTTAGTTGTAGTGGTGGTGGTAGCGGCCTCAAGACATTTCGTGCTCCATTTGCCTTCTGAATTCGAGAAAAATAAAGTTTAAGGTTCCGTACGTCAAAAGAGAAAAATTTCATATCCTCGAGTGGGGATCGAACCCACAACCAACCGATTTTACAGTTACACATATATTTTTTCTTAAATAGATATGTCTAATTCGTAATCTATTTTAAATTTATTATATAATCCAACGTCAAATAATAGAAAGTCCTGCTGTTGACATGTTTGCTTTAAAAAATACGTAAGTGATTTTATAATTAACAAATTGAAATCGATCAAGATGTCATCTCCAAACACATCTTAAGTATTATCTTAATCACACTTTAAAAATCCAATTCTTTACTTCATAAATCAGTCTGACCTTGGGGTTAAAACAATTCATAACCTCTTTCTATTCTTGTCGACGAGGAAACTAGAGAATCTTTTATAAATTACACTTTTTCTTTGTAAATACCAGTTTTACTGGTAACAATATGATAAATCGGCACATTATACTGTATTATCTTACTGTGGTTACGGCACTACGGGCCCACGCGGTTTGGCCTTTTATTGATGGCGTGTCACTACCTAAAAAGACATCACTGTGAGATAACAAAGACTACTTGTTCAACATATCTATAACTTTTTATTAAGTCAGTAATGACTTTCCACTCGTATTTTTAACAAATACCATATAATAATATTAATAGTATTATTGTAACACACTTCTTGTATGTAGTTTCTATAGTTTTAGTACTTTAAGAACTAATAAAATTAAAAAAACGAGATAAATAATAATTTATCTTCTTTAAATGGATTGAGCTTTCTTTATTGTTGTGACTTTTATCATACAGCCAATGCCTTCTATATCAACAAGTGTAAGGGCTAAGTAAAACAATTGTTGAGTGAAGATGTCGGCGTTATCTCGCGTTTTATCTCAGAACGTGACCTCGCTATCTATCAGGTCCCCGCCCGCCCATCTTACCAAAGAATTCTCAGTTGAACTCAAATGCAAATAAATATCAACTGCGGTACATTTTACTTTACTAAAGCCATTAATTAAGTAATGCCGATCAGTCCTTCATTATGTACGGTTGGACCACCTCGACCGTTTATTAATTGATCTAGAGATAAGCTTTTTCTTGCGCTCCAGATTGCAATATAATGTTTTGATGTAATTCGTATGATTTATACTTAGATGGCTAATAATCATTTAAGGATATAAGGTACGTCTGGTGTTGATTCATAGTTGATGGATCTACTTTTTAAATTATCTTATAAATATCGTTTTAATAAAAGCACAATAAATGTAATAAAATATATTAACTCCATTTCAAGCGTAATTTACATAAAACATCTCCATATTTATATCTGTATTTAGATAAATAATTTGTGAAGATTCACAATTTTCTAGGTAAACTTATGATTTTTTTGATTTACTATTATGTTTACTATATTGTAAACATAATAGTAAATTAAATGTTATTTTTTCATAATGTTGATTGTATACATACGTGGTCCACGACAAAACATTATCACGTAAATGCATTGCATAATGTGCGTGGTCAAAAATTCTATTACAATTAAATTGGTTTTCTTATTTTTTTTAAATATATATATTTTTGGAACTAGTTAATATAAGTTGTTTAAATAGTCGTAGTCACGCACGTAGTGGACCACGCGCAGCTCCGCCCGCTTTCATTTTATTTAAAATATTATTTAAGTGTGATCAGGGCAAATTGATTATTTATTTTGGTATTTTTATCTATAGGCACTGATAAACACTGCATAAATCGCAATTAATTTGAAAACAAAAATGGCTGTATTTAATGGAAAAATGCTTAGTTATTTATATATACAGCGCGGTTCTTCTCATATAAATCTCTATACTGCGGAAATTTCAGGATGAAAAGTACATATTGTTCCATAACCTCTATCGGGTAAGGAAAATCTGATAAAAATTGATTTAGCTTTTCCAGAGATTAGCTCGGACAAGCAGAGAGGTACAAATTTTAAAATTGTTTGTGTTTTAGTATCGAATTACTATATGCAATTGAAAAACACTATTATTTTGAAATCGCAGACAGACAATTCAATTTTATTTATATGTAAGATGTCTGCTTTCTTCGTGTAGGCTTTTTAAATTAAAAAACAATACTAAAAAGCGAATATAATAAAAAGTGAGGAACGTTATTAATAAATCAAGTGATAACTATTATCTAAGTGACATGCGGACCGTACATACTCGTACATAGAAGGGGCCCGCGGAAACCCTTCACATCAATTACATCTTTGTCATCTTTCACACAGCTTTTTTGCACAAAGTACTGAACTAAACATAATTAATCATAACAATATGGAAATACTACAACATTTTTCATAAAGTGCTTTATAGTTTTTTTTTTATTTTTACTTGCTATAGAATAACATCTTAAAGAAGCCGTCGTGGTCCGGTGACACAGGTGTGTGATTATAAACGTTATGGTTGTGTTTTTGATATTCACTCGGGAGTATGAAACATTTAATATTTTCATTTCTTCGCTCTGTTAAGGAGGCAAAACATGGCGGTCAGTTCCGCCGTTCAACACGCAATGCCTAGGGCCCTAGAGAATTCAGCGGCCTACCTATGCCTACCCTGCTACATATGGGGAACAAAAAAAATACATAGCCAAAACGATGTAATATTCCTAAGAGAAAAATTTATCCCTAATAAAATGAATTTTACTAATAGGTATATATATTTCGGTACCAAATGTCATTAACCGACTATAATCTTTTATGATCAATATTTCAAGCCATAAGCAATATTTCTCTTCCATTTTTTTTTAATACATAAAATAAATATGTAAAAAACACCTTTCCTCATATTTTATTATAATAACATTGTTAACTTTTGCCACCATTAGTAATAATTCGTTAATTTTTAGTGATATCAGCAAAAAAGGTCAAGAGTTCGAATGACCGCCAAACGACTAATGTTGATAACGTTTAAATTTTGAAATGTTTCTATACAAAGTGCGAGTATGTTTATAATGTTTCTTATATTATTTTCCTGGAGAACTTCTAACATTCTCAGAGTTCACAACTACAGAGTGGAGCCAACTGGAATTTAATTTATCGTAGTAGCAAAAGCCCTAGTTCTAAGTAGAGTTGTATTTCACATTTCTTGAATATATTAGACATATGTAATTTTATATTTTTAATAAAATTAAAATGCCTAGAACCAGCAAATAATAAGAATATTAGATGTCTTAAGTATTAAACATAGGCCCTATAATAAATAAACATGTGCCTGTGAAAACAATGTATTTGAAAAAATCTTAAATAAAGCTTAAAGAGCTTTTAGTACTGTTTATACAAGTAATGATCGGTATTTATAAAGGAAGCGCGGTGGGAACCAGCCGCAAATGTAGTACCTAATTAACGTCACTCGCGTCTGTGCAGTTTCCATAAGCCGCCTGCCTCTACTAGTGCGCCTTATACGGATAAAATGCAGAATTTCTACGTTTTTCTTTCACAATACTCGATGAGTACAAGTTGCGAAGTAAGCGCAAAATCTTTATCTATATTTAATTATGGTTAAAGGTTTAAATGAAAAAAAATATATATGTTTTTGTGATGGAGAGTTTATTTATAAGAGAAAACTTCACGTATACAACACATTCATTGTTTCAATGTCAGCCAGTTTTACATTTCTTAGATATTTCTACTCGTATTTAACCACGGGGGGCGAAACCGAAGATAAAGATTAGTATACTTTTAAAGTGCTAAAATTATAAAGGTTAGATTTGTTACTTTTGCATTATTAATTTAACATTTTTATATCTTCGACTATAAGAATAAGTGTATGGTGCAAAAATAATCAATATCTATGGCGTTAAGTGCTAGACGACATTCGAATAAACAGGAGCGGGCGGCTCAAGGGCGCATTGCGTTTTTGTACGCGAAGAGGAGCAGCCCACGCCGCACCGCGTCCGCGCCGCCTATAGCACTCACATACGAATATACTTTGATACATAGCCACTTACACCGGCTCAATCATTTCTGATAATATAAATATTTTATTAAATTTGTTATTTGCGAAAATCTGTACTACCCGATATAGCAACTATAGTAGGTAGCATCGTTGAAAATTTTCCAATTAAAATTATTTCTGTCGACTATGTGTAATATTATAAAAATATCTTCTGGGAAAATGCTACTTATGCTGTTTTGTACATTGGATGATATAAATGATAAATACTGGTGTAGGTACTGCAATAACATTGTGTTTAAAAAAAAAGTTCTTACTTCTTTTTTAAAAACTAAACAAAAAAATAGATTTACTGTGATGATAGATGAGAGAAAATCTATATTTTATCTACTATTACTTTTTGAAAAATCAGTCAGAGACTAAATGGTTTTTTTTTTTAATTATATTAGAAAAGAAATATGTATATAAACGATTTATGGGAAATACGTTTTTCCATATATTTTTCTATTCATATCCAATGGTAACCCAAAGTCACGTAAAATATTGCGTCTCAGTGATCAATCAAGATAGATTTCAATCGAATTAGGATAATCGTGTTAGTCTCTATATTATATACATATAATATAAAGAAAATTATACTTTTATATAAATAAATGACAGGATTGACAGGATGATCTCTATAATTATACATATACGTATTTCTCGTGATATAATAGTAGACTGCTAGGTATTAATTTATATATAGAGTATGAACGATATCTCTCAAGAAATAATACGAACCAAAAGTTTTAAAATAACACTTTATTGTTACCCCTACCCATATATTATATGAGAACTAAGTAAAACTTTGAAATAATTGATATCTACTAATAAAAGCGATTAATAGGAGTTAGTTAAAAAAACTGACTCCTTTTTTCGATACGGAGAAGGTTCTATATTCGACAATTATATATATTTTTATGTATGTCCGCTTTCTCCGTCATTTGTGCACCAATATAACCAAAATACAATAGAACTTATATTATTCGAGCGCAAAGATATAACTTCAACTATGATTTGAACGAAACTGTTATTAAACAAATGTTCATGTTAACTTTCTGTTAGAAAAGATAAGTGCCTCTCACAATCTTCTGTTTTCCGAAATAGTATTCTCAAATTTCATTTTCAATGTATATGTATTACAGAAAAAAATATTGTTACAAACTAACTCTTGCTGTCATTGATTATAAATAATTAATTTATAAAAATAAAATAAATAAATCAGCTTCATGCTGTATCCCGCACACAGCAGGGTAGGCAGAGAGAACCTAGTGTTAAGACAATCCGTTCCCTACTTTCTGCCGGATTCTGCAGGCATTGCGTGTTGAGTGGCAGTACTCAACGCCGCGCTTTGCCTCGACACCAGAGCGAAGAAGTGGAAGTATAAATTTAAGTAAATATTTCATCTCCTCGAGCGGGGATCGATCGAACCCACAACGGACAACCAGTCGGTTTTACAGTCACACTTTGTGCCGCTGCGCCACGACTGGCCTCAATTACTTTATCTTTTATAATATTATATTGTTATTATAAAAGCATTGTTAAATAAGAATTCTTTGTGGATTACTAATCAACATATATCAAAAGAAATAGCAGCATATTTGTTTGCATTACTTGTGCTCATTCACGAATGTGGAGATTACTTCTGATGGGCTCTTAGTGATTGTATTTGACTTATGACCAATAATCACGATCAAATATAGCGGAATCTCGAGTGTAATCATAGAAATGCGTCTAGCAAGAGATCGAGTTGCGTAATGATGCAATGCTATATTAAATTTTATGCACATCTTTTAATTTAATAATTCTATAATAAATCAGCTTCACGCTGTTATCCCATATACTGCAGGGTGGGAAGGGGAAACCCAGTGTTAATGCACTCCGTTCCCCACAATTCTATAATAAAGCCAATATTTATGTGTGTGCATATAATTAATTATCTTTAATAATTATGATTGGAATTATATTATTTCCCATATATTACACCCGCCCCTGACCCTTCACCAGGCAAAGATAACTCTATGTCGGTCAATAACCGGCGCATTTCCGAAGTTGAAGTCACCTATCCAGCAATTCACATGTTCCAAATGCGCACTTCCGTATTAAGGCCCGACGCCCGCTTATGATACATTGTGATAACAGCTCAAAATCGCTACTGGTAACCGGGGATAAAAATACTTTGAGAGATAAGATTGCAAATGATCATATACATATTAAAGATGGTAGTCTTATTTTATATTTCTGTCTCTGAATCTGAATATAATTGTTTTTGAACATATAGAGGAAAGAAAAGTGCGTAATAAACTTTTGCTTTTTATTTTCTACTCGCTAGTGTTGTTATTGTGTTCTAATAACATCATCATTTTAAAAACACAATTCATACAAATGAAACTATAACCTCAACGAATATAACATTTTTATTTATTAATCATTTTAAATAAAACAAAAATTAAATTTTAAGGGAAAATTTGCCAAAAAACACGCATTTAAATCAGTTAAACCGTTTCTGAGATTATCGTGCACCAACGCACAAACAAACAAGCAAAATAAATGTTTTGTGTTGCCAATTGGAGATTTCCTCATGTAACTTTCAAGTTCAGACAGCGATCAGTTATAATTTTATTATACCCTAATATAGGCGTTTTGTTTTTTTTATTTTGAATTTACATTTTTCGATAAGACAAAAGAAATCTATTCAAATTGTATTTTTATCAATAATGTATATGTTCGACCTGCATATATTACCTAAAAAGTAGGTTGCAACTTGCAGACTTCGCTGCTCAATACGCTCAGTCTCAGAATAAACAGAATATCTAACAAAACTTTGTGTATAAAAAAATTGAAATTAGAAAAAATATTAAAACAAGAAAAGAAACTTAGAAACAATAAAAAAAAAACTATTTATTTTAGTAGTTGTTGTAATTTAGTAAATACCTTCAGTAAGCATCTCCAAAAAGTAATATTATATGCAATTAAAATGCGTGCGCGTAGTTGATACTATTTCAAAATATCCATACGAAAATACCATCACCAACAGAATTAATCAACAAAATTACGAAATGCCCAAGAATGTGAGGCTCGAGGTTTTTATGAGGCATTATAATGGACACTGGCCCTCACTGAGTATACTGGTACTTGAATTTCAAATGAGCATAATTTTGTTGCAGACGTGTATTTGTAAGCCGATACGTTAATAAATCACATTGTGCATCCTCGCGCCTAGCCAACGCTTTCTCTCAGTGCAAAGGCAAACTTCCTTATATATACGTACATATACTATGTACATACGTACAGACAACATACTTGTATCGTAAAAGTCTTTATTGTAATTAATTATATTTTTTAAAACGATTTTAATAGGTGGAGCTATAACTAACTTATTTGAATTTGAAATCTGAGCTATGCGTAGCTTAGGTGACAATACAATATTATGGTCATCAACTAGCTGGTGTGAAGATGAAGCCAGGACCTATATATTGGAACTCTTCAGAAGTATTGCTTACTTGTAAATCATTCGAGTGTAGGCTCATACAATTTATAGCTCCGATTAAACTGGATTCTTAGCACTTGTATTATTTGGTATAGAAAGGCGTGTTTTTTAGTTTTTTTTACTATATTTTATTACTGCAATACTGCAACATGTTATTCTAATTGGCGATCAACCTTTTACCTACTTTTTATTTATATCTCTAAATCAGTAAATTTAATTTAAGTAAATAAGCTAAATTTAAATTGATAATATGTAGATAATCTTTTAATAATTTTACGCATTGCAAGTATCAAATTAATTCAGAACTAGGGCACTACACTATAGTGAATATTATTGAGTTGGTAAATTAGCACAAATTGGCGTAGAGCAAACGTCGATTACCAAAATAACGTTAAGAGAAATCAGGACAATACTAAAATAATCCAAACGAAGTTTTATTGCAACACAAACTCGTATAAACTATTCTGCTAACCACAATACACAATTAAA
>JAATLQ010014691.1:2893-14126 GCA_013421005.1 Heliconius erato x Heliconius himera | reverse complement strand
ATGTAGATAATCTTTTAATAATTTTACGCATTGCAAGTATCAAATTAATTCAGAACTAGGGCACTACACTATAGTGAATATTATTGAGTTGGTAAATTAGCACAAATTGGCGTAGAGCAAACGTCGATTACCAAAATAACGTTAAGAGAAATCAGGACAATACTAAAATAATCCAAACGAAGTTTTATTGCAACACAAACTCGTATAAACTATTCTGCTAACCACAATACACAATTAAACATTAGAAAGCATTGTTTATTATTTTATAGTAGATACATCATATAAATAAAATAATGATATTCAATATGTGGAATACAACATTAATTACACTTCATGGTATATGTATATATTAAAATGAGAAGCTTATCAAATCGTAGCCGCTCAGAATTAGGAGTTTACGGGTTGATGAGATAATAAAAAGTGTTCTTTTTGACACCAATCTGGTGTTTATTATTTGGGACAAATGTGACCCGCCGCCTGTAATACAACACCACGCCGTCTGCCGACCGACACTACTCAGCTTGTTTGATCTACTGAGAGGTTTTTAAACTTTTTATGTCATAGTTTAGTGCGCTATAGGCGCCTTTATTGTTGAATAAACAACTGAAAGCTGTCCCCACAGAGACGCGAGGATCACAAACTTATGTGTCGTTGCGACCCTTTTTCATGTATCTACATCATATTTACATACTTAAGCTATGGAATTTTAAAAGATTTAAAAAATACGAATCAGTCAGCGTAGATGTAATGATAATATTATGGCTGTAAACAATCTAACGTTAGCGAAATAACGTCTATACAGACTGTTAAAAGCTTTTAAATATACAACGACTACCGTTGAAAGATTAATATGAAATCATAAATTAAAAATATAGTGCGGGCTTTTGTGTAATACCCATAAGTAGTCTGTCCTACTAATTTATTGAGACTATTACTTTATTGTCTATACAAAGAGAGTTTTATTTTGTCATATATATTAGTAATAAGTCACGTCTTAATTAAAAAACATAAGTAGTTCATTTGTTTCTACAGTACAAATGAACTGTTCATTCATTTAATATTGCTTATAATATGAAAAGTAATTTTGGTGATATAAAACATAAGTCATTCCCAAGAATTGTTCATTCTCGTTTAAAACAGACAGACGCTAAGCGGTTGGATTTTTAAATAAACATTTTTAATGATCGGCCCGCGCCCGCGCTCTGCCAGGTGTACGCAGACGGTGCGCCCGCGCCCGCTGACGCACCCCCCACTCCCCTACGAGACACACGTACCTTGCTACCTACTACTTCTTTTGTTCCTATTCATAGAATTTTCTGACATGACATGTAACAATAATCAAATTATAATTCTTAGGAAGAGTATTATAAATATTTGGGAAACGTTCCTGCATAGGCTGATACTTATAGATTTGAACTTATGTGAAGATAACACCGAAATGCACAAATGTAAAATTGATCTCCGTAAATATAAAGTATAATGCACTTTTTTTTTGTGTAATTCATAGCCCTGTATATTTACTTAAATTTATATTTCCATTTCTTCGCTCTGGTGTCGAGGACCAGCACGGCATTGAGCTCTCAACACGCAATGCCTCCAGAATTCAGCAGAAAGTGGGGAACAGAGTGTCTTAACACTAGGTTCCCTCTGCCTACCCTGCAGTGTGCGGGATACAGCGTGAAGCTGATTTATTCATTAGTCCTATTTATGTTGCTAGTAATTCTAATTAATTATTAATTATTATCTAAGTTAAAAAAAATCGATATCAAATTTTAACTTTACAAATGTAATGAGAACAAAACAAACTATATACTATAGGGATAAGAGAAAGGACGTTATCATGTATATTTGAAAAGGTCAGCTGCAAGTTATCTTTATATACGCTTTTCTAAGTTTATTTTTATTACAACATTGCTTTTGTGGAAGTTTTTATAAACAACAATTAATGTTCTTAGTAATACCGTCACTAATAATATTTATATCCAGATTGGTATTTGAAATCAACTATTTACTCTAGATTTAATAACACTTCTTAATATTTTTTTTATAAATATAATGAAAATTCAAATCTATGAGTATTAGACCACTAGGTATATACACATGTATTTGCCAATAAAGAAATAATAAAGTCATAGAATTTAACTAATATATCCTACCAAAGAAATATAATAATAAATAAATAAATCAGCTTCACGCTGTATCCCGCACACAGCAGGGTAGCCAGAGGGAACCTAGTGTTAAGACACTCCTGTGCCCCACTTTCTGCCGAATCCTGGAGGCATTGCGTGTTGAGTGGCAGAACTCAACGCCGCGCTTCCTCCTCGACACCCGAGCGAAGAAATGGATATATAAATTTAAGTAAATATTCCATCTCCTCGAGTGGAGATCGAACCCACAACCAGTCGGTTTTACAGTCACACCTCGTGCCGCTGCGCCACGACCGGCCTCAAGAAGAAATATAATATTAGCAATAATATCAAATATCACTAATTTTTATTGTATTTTTTAACTACGGTAGCAAGTTATAATTAATCAAATTGAATCCTAGGTACTACATACTATATTAAGCATATTGTTGTAATATTAGGTTGCGCTGTATTTGCCTTTGGGCAGTATTGTGGAATTCGATATTCTACAGCTATCAATCAACGAATCGAGCAATTATAATTATGAAATATTCGAACGGTCACTCTTATTATAAATGAGAATTACTATAAAATGTTTACAAAATGTAATAGTGTATTCAGCTGCGGTTTCTGTTGGCTGCATTCGGCATTGGAAAACAGAAAAAGAACAATATTTGTAGCTCCTTATTTGTTCCTATAAATAAATAGTACATTTTCAGGATTCACAATATTTTATTCAATATAAGCAATATACATAAAATGCTGCTATCGTACGTACGTATTAAATTTAAAATATTTTTAATTGTCTACGAAAACTACAAAACATATTTAATGAATCTACTGCAAATGAGTGCCATTTTCTCATTTCTTAAACTCAAATTGGTCTATCTGTCCTTCATCAGATAATCCAAATCTTTAATTTTAATATCATAATGGAAAGTGCCTATCACGCTGGACAATATTTGGTAAGGCGGCATGTCATTATTTTTTTAAGTTTAGCTTGGTTAATTACCACATGGTCCTACATTAGATGTCTCAGATCTTTAATTTTATATCAATGCTAAATGTTTATCACGCCCAACAACTATTACTAAGCCGGCATTTCATTTTGTCTTAGTTTAGCTACACTACTATAATCCTCTATCCTGCATCAGTCTTCAAAATCAAATATAGCCTGGGTCCTGCCCAGGCCTAATAGCTGTACAACAAAAAAAAAATTCTAATCCGTCCAGTAGGTACTTCTCTAGACTGTGACTATGCGTATACAAACAGATTTTAAAAATCATAGAATAATATTATATTAGTATTTTAACCACACATATTTTTAAAGCAAACATCTTCTAAAAAGCTTCTACATCAATATTTTTTTAGTTAGTTTTAATCTTTTAATCGACGCTTATTACTTCGTCTGTACAGACACAACCTTTACACTATTTAATTAAACTAAAGATAGATAAATAACTAGCAATCTTTATAAACTGCAATAAATATGATCAATAGGTGGGTCTTGACTCATCATATGTGCGGTATTGTGCCGACGTTGAGTCGGTTCTATTCCGAATCGATCACATTTCACTGCGACCACAATGAGGCATCCTCAATCTTCAAGAACTAGGCCCGTTAGATGAAAGCCCGTTGATTGTGCAACTGTAATATTAGAGTATGGATGTTATTACAAACTTTTAAGCATTGAACATAATTTTAGAATTTCATTGATAATTCTATTATGAATCACGATTCTTAAATAATCATATTCACGTATACAATATAAATGGATATGGCAGTTTACTTTTAAAATGTACATTTAGTGCCTCAAAAAATATATATTGAACAGAACCGTATTTTAAACAAAAAGATGTAAAGAGTTTATGATATTAATAAAGCGTCGATTGTATTGTGATTACGCATCGCTTAAGAGTCCGGCGGGCATACGTTAATCCTTTCGACATTGAAACTTTTAACTCAAACTAATTACAATTATAATTCAATAATAAATTGATAAAAACTTGACCAGACAGAACAGGACGTGACGCAGGGACACAAGGGTGTGACTGTAAACGCGACAGGTTGAGAGTTCCATTCCCACACGAGGAAATGAAGTATTTCATATTTTTTATGCAATGTCTCCAAAATTCAGTGGAAAATGGGGAACGGAGTGTCTTAACACCGGGCTAGTGCGAAGAAATGAAAATATAAAATATTTCATTTTCTCGAGTGGAGATCGAACCCACCATCTGTCGCGTTTACAGCCGCACGCCTGTGCCCTTGCGCCACAACCGGCCTCCATGAGCTTACGACAAACAGCACAGTTTCATAGTAAACAACGTTATGTTATCCAAACTTTAATTATATGTATGTACATAAGTACATATTTCCCATTCAGAGCTTATTTGCTGCTTGCATTGTTTGAACTTTAATAATGTAGGGAGACAAAATGATGTATGAAGCTACACGGATAGTTAGAAATTTGATTTGTTCCACTTGTTAGATTATGTTTGAAAATTTCTAATTCAGACAATTTTCCGTGCACAGTTTGTCATAAATAATATTTTATTGACATTTAAACAAAACTTTGTGAAATATTTTATTTATAAATTAAAAAAATTAGCTTCACGCTATATCCCGCACACAGCAGGGTAGGCAGAGGGAACCTAGTGTTAAGACACTCCGTTCCCCACTTTCTGCCGAATTCTGGAGGCATTGCGTGTTGAGTGGCAGAACTCAACGCCTATTTTATTTATAAAAGTTTTAAATTCACAAATATTAAAAAAAATGTTTTAAAATCTTACAAGATTCTGTTTACAATAATACTTATCATTGACTCTTAGTATATTGATATTATACTAATAATTAGAGATAAACATTATAAAATATTTATCGTCTATTAACTAATTACTAGTGGAGTATTTGTCCAAACAAATCACAATCACAACACTTATGATATTGAAATTTACAATACAGAAAATCGAATGGAAATATTAATGAAAGAATGTAAATATTTCTTTGATATCCGATCAAAGAAATATTTATATTCTTTCATAGAATAAGAAAAAAATCAAAAAATATTTTCTAATAGAATAAGAAAAAAATAGATTTTCTCCTTGTACAGAATTCAGATTATTTAACTAATACATAGTTATTATATTGTACTTACTTACCTACGATTTTTAGTAAAGTACACATTAACGCTTAAAACAAAATAAATATTATAATAGTATTGATATGTATAATTTGTATAAATTAAGAATACATTAATTAATGTTCCCATGGGTTCGTTAATACTCTCGACGTGACAATGCAAGAGATGCTACATTTTCTTCAAAATTTAAGTTATATCTAATAAAATATTTGCAAAAGTGTTATTATATTATATTTTAGTTACTCCAAATACTTAACGAGGGAAAATAGTCATAATAATACCTATATTGGTGTTTTTTTTTCTTCAATAGAATGACAAATCGATTATATCTATTTTATTTCCATTATAATAAGCTCAATAAAATATTTACTTTCTTGTATATATTTTAATGGTGTAATAATTCACATATTTAGATGCATATCTGGGCGTTCGTAGGCGTCGTCCCGTGGCAGAATGCTTGTATGAAGACATTTTATATGTTTTGTAATAATGCATAGTACCTACAAGTTGGAAGTATATCTTTAAAACGAGAACTATAAAACATCAATAACTCATTTATGGATATGATATTATTGATTTATCGTAACCCCAGGCAGCAGAGTGGCCATGCAAACGATAAGGTGTCCAAAATAACTGCATCGAACGTATCAGACGTTTAAGATGAAGTTACAGTCGTTATATTTACATTATTTGAATGTTGGTACAGACGTTTTTGTATAATAAATAAATCGTACACGTTGAAGATAAAGTTACATGTTTAAAGTTTTACATTTATTAGAATATAAAATATGTATACCATGCCATAATGTAAAGGAATACCTTTACATTATGGCATGGTATACATTTTTTTTCGGATAAATTAAATGAGGTAGTTATAATGATTATATTTGATGTATTGTTTTTTATATTTTTTATATTATTGTTACACAAACAAAGAAAATTCGGTGGTAATATTTTCTCACTGTTTATTTTGTTATACGTTCCCTTAAGATTTGGCTCACGGTTTTGAATGGCTTGAGTGAATAATTGAGTCTGAAGAGAACTGAAATAATATGTGTAGGTCGCCAAAAATTATGACAATTACATCAAAGCATTTTAGGTTATTATTTCGTATTATTATTACTTAATGTACTTAGTACTTGCTGTGACTTTTATTAAAGCGATTTGTATGCGAGTATACTTTTACATGCCTAAATATATTTGAATTATTGACGTAGGCAATCTCTTATATAATAGAATATAAAATAAGCATTTTTCATATAAAATAATAATCATACATTTATCTACTAAATCTTTATTTCAAATTTTATGTTTGAAGTAATAACCTTTATGAAAGTTCATTTTAGAATGTCAAATAAGCTTTTGTGAGTTACACATTTAAACTAGCAATAACGAGAATCAGTTCATTAACTATAAGGTTTAGTTAAAAGTATTCATGAGATACTTAGGTTTCTACCATTTTGCATATGCGTGACATTTAATATGCATGGAAATACATTATAATTAGTAGTGAGAATCTTTTGTTAAACGTTAGTTTATTATGGATGACAAGTTGTTGTTGTACGTCAAATTTACATGAAATGCGCTTTTATGGGATAATCTATTAGACTATTTATGGCATACATGAAAATAAAATACACCTATAAATCTATTTTTTTATTGTCGATAACAATATGAAACTTTTGTTTTAGCTATCCCGTGAGAAGTCTGGCAAATTAGCTAGAGTAGCGAGGGAAGAAGCACGACCGAAGCAGTCATCACAAAATAATACAAGTAAATACCTAACTATCATCTAATTCTATATTGATAAAATAAGAAGATATATCAGACGTCATAAATAAATTACAACAAAAGAAATTAGCTAAAAAGCACCTCTAGTTTAATCTGATGATATTATTGCAGAATAAAATTCCTAGTTAATCTTTACAGTAACATTCATTTACGGTGGATGTGAAACTTCGTCTTGTGGTGCTGAAGCTGCGTGTGTGCAACATAATACCACTGTGCACTATTGTGTATGCACATCAAACGCGGAACCCGCCAAAGAAGGAGTGACGTGTCCTAGAAGTACAGGTAAGAATCAATACTACGGGAATTAATATATTGATATTCATACTATTATATTGATTTGTAAATAAATATTTAAGAGCAACTTTGCAATGCTCAAATTTGTAAAAATAATATATTCTCATTTTTGTAGCTCAACATTTCCTCAGGACGAAACATGTTTTAACAATTCGATTATTTTTGGCCTGCTTGTAACTAAGTGGCATTTTGATAGTGTGTGCTGGTATCATTCGATAGTATCGAGGGTCCCTACCCTTGACACTACTACCCTTGATTTTTGGCAATGTTTGATCATTACAATAAACATTAATTAGTTCTTTGATTTCCACGATTATTGCACATTTTAAATGAAACTATTTTAACCGGATTAATCGCGTATATTTGGTATTATACATTTTTTGGAAAGTCGACGTTTCGAACACTTTGCAATAGCCCGTGGTCACGGGTAGACAGTCTACCAGTTTTTTCAATGAACAGCCATTTATGATCATGTATTTAAAAAAAATACTGTAGAAAGATATTCTTATAAATCTTCACCGAAAACAATTTCTATGTATTCTTTCAATAAGTACCCACTTTTAAAATTCTAATCCTATTTAAACTTTATTTCAGTGCCCCTGACTCAACGGCAAGCAATCCACAACGTGATCCCGCCGCGACCGTCAAACGCCACCGACCTCAGATACCCAGCATCACCGCCCACCGCACAAGTGAGACCATCCATCATCATTAACACATCATCTTGTATCTTCTTATCTAACTGATTCTAGCCACGCTCATTATTTATATGTAAACATCATAAAATATTTAATCTACAAAATAGTATTTTATGTTATTATCAAATTATGCTTCGTATAATGTAATTCAATTTTAAAAGTAATTTAAAATTTATTTGCAACCTGCTTGTAAACGACAAAATCTAGCTTTTAATCACAAAATGTAAAAGCTATCACCAAAACTTCATCAATATACAGGACAAATAAAATGTGTTTTTCCACCGTAACTCATAAATATTCATGATATTGTCATTCTTGATATCAATTTTAAAATTGACGTCAAGTACACATAGTATATCACTGACTATACTTAAAGTATAGTATAGACATATTTGTATTTTAATATTTATAGAAAAATATTGTTGAACACACAATATTACTTTTAATATTTTACAGCCACTCCACAATCATCCTTTATATTTACACAATTTTTACAGTAAAGTCTTTGGAATAGCGAAATAAATCAACTTCACGCTGTATCCCGCACACTGCTGGGTAGACAGAGTGAACCTAGTGTTAAGGCACTCCGTTCCCCGCTTTCTGCCGAATTCTGGAGGCATTTTATGTTGAGTGGCAGAACTCAACGCCGCGTTTGTTCTCGACACCAGAGCGAAGAAATGGAAATATACATTTAAGTAAATATTTCATCTCCTCGAGTGGGGATCGAACCCACTACCAGTCAGTCGGTTGTACAGTCACACTTTGTGCCCCTCCGCCACAACTGTCGTCAAACTGACTCTGGCTGGAATAGCAAAATGTTAATATATTTAGAGTTTATTTAACTTGTGACTTTTGTTTCAGGCGCCTAACACTTTCTCGAGCAGCGAGATTATCGCCGAATCCACAGCAATCAGCAACACTACTATCTTAGGATCCGGGATTTACTCAAGTACAAGCGCGCCTCTCTTTGTCGCCGTTGTGACTGGCTGTGGAGTACTCTTAATATTAGTTTCTCTTATAATATTCTACCTCAGAAAACGCATTTGCAACGTGGATAGAAAGGACAAACCGGTAAGGGTTAGGTACATAGAATGTGTTTCTTGCTTGACTAACACTTTCACGCTGCCTGATCCAAAAATCACAACTGCCTCGACAAATTTACATTAATTTAATAAATGTTTTTCTCTTTTAAATTGCATGTTTATGCTTAGTACCTACAGAGCAAACGTCCTTAACCACATTTATGTAGGTATATTGTCTATTCCTGGCTTTGGAGATGCGTTGCTTAGCATACGTTGTGATTGTAGCGTGTGCGGCCTGGAGAACCTCTTCTTGCTGAACGGTATATAACGAACCCGCAGTACGGCGTGTGTGGCGCGGGAACACTCGGCGTGCCGCTGACAATGCCTGGCTCACCTATACCGCTACCTGTTAATAAAAGCAACGAACCACAAGTGACACTTCTAGAGAGAAGTGCATTGACATTCGTAGAAGAAGTAGGAGAAGGCTGTTTTGGAAAAGTTTATAAAGGTATTTTTTTTTTTTACTTAAATTAGTCAAAATTCAGTTGCATTAATCACTTAAATATTGATATTTATTACGTTTATAGATATGTAATGGAAAATACATACCCTATATTAACTAAAATATGAATGGGGACATCTTGTACTCTCATTCATATTTAAGTTTGGTTTATTTGTATGACTAATGAATGTATTTTTTATGTATTATTGAGTATTGTATCATTACAATAAATATCGTATAAAAAAAATCTTTCACCGATCTCCACAGGTTTCTAATTATTTGACATTTTATAGGTGTCCTAAGAAATACTAGTACTGAAGAGGAGGTAGCGATAAAAGTATTAAAAGAGAGCGCTGGGCGGAGTGCAGAAGAAGATTTTGTAAGAGAAGTCTCTATCATGTCTGCTTTTCGGCATCCTAATATTTTAACTCTTATAGGAGTTGTATATAGAGGTAAACCATTATATGTATATTAGCTTTAGCTACATTTTTTTAGTTTGATGGTGTAGCCCGCATATGGCAGATAACCTGGGAACACAGTGGTACGACACTCCGTTCCCATTGAGACACTTCCGTTCCCTGCTTTCCACCGAATTCTGGACGCATTGCTTGTAACATTATTGAGTGGCGGAATTCGACGCCACGCTTTGCCTCGTTACCAGAGCCCCTGCGCTTTGACTGGTCATAGAGCTACATAATTAGTAATAATTAATTTTATGCTATATAAACTAAAATACACACATTTTAGTGCGAGTAATGGTAATTGGCTCAAAGAAATTTACATTATAAACATTAAACTTTTACAGATGATACAAATGTTAGCCCTTGGATGGTGTTTGAATATATGGAATGGGGAGATTTAGCGGGTGTACTGCGAGGGTCGAGAGGTGGAAAGCGGTCTGAACTTGTTTTAGATGAATCTGCCCTATTACACGTAGCTCTTCAAGTAGCTCGTGGAATGCAATACTTAGCTTCTAGAAGATTCGTTCATAGAGATCTGGCTGCACGAAATTGCTTAGTTGGAACTAATTTAGCCGTTAAGATAGCCGATTTTGGAATGTCTCGAGATGTTTATACTAGTGACTATTATAAAATGGGTGGCGAACGGCCTATGCCTGTACGTTGGATGTCCCCAGAAAGTATTGTCTATGCTAGATTCACTCACGAATCTGATGTTTGGTCCTATGGTGTTGTGTTGTGGGAAATTTATAGTCGAGGGAAGCAACCTTTTTATGGATGTAATAATTATGGGGCAACAAAAAAAATATTGCGCGGTATACTTTTAGTTCCTCCAGAAGATTGTCCGCCATTCGCATGTGAATTGATGAGAGCTTGTTGGGCTATAGATCCCAGGGAAAGGATTGACTTTGATCAAATATGCACCAAATTGGAAACTGCTCAAGCTGCTGGAGAATCTAGTATACAAATAAGGCTACCTCGTCCACCGGCAGGTCCCTTGGAATCAGAAGGTTATTTGGTTCCAAATCCGCCTCCAACTACAGTAGACTATTTGAAACCATTACCAGACTTAGATCCGGACTCTGATTTCAGTGAAGATGAAGATGTCGAAGAGTACACTTGACGTCCAGCTCCGGCGCCAAGCTCACAATATGTGCCACGCTTCTCGCCATTGGCTGCCGCCAGGCCAACTGCCTTCACATT
>JAATLQ010014690.1:92072-119562 GCA_013421005.1 Heliconius erato x Heliconius himera | reverse complement strand
AGGTTAAGCGCGGCGTTGAGTTCTGCCACTCAACACGCAATGCCTCCAGAATTCGGCAGAAAGTGGGGAACGGAGTGTCTTAACACTAGGTTCCCTCTGCCTA
Source organism: Heliconius erato x Heliconius himera (assembly GCA_013421005.1). Lineage (NCBI taxonomy): Eukaryota > Metazoa > Arthropoda > Insecta > Lepidoptera > Nymphalidae > Heliconius > Heliconius erato x Heliconius himera. The sequence goes on along the minus strand of JAATLQ010014690.1, from coordinate 119,459 downwards.
CCCTGCTGTGTGCGGGATACAGCGTGAAGCTGATTTATTTATTTATTTTATTTTATTATAGTTGTCAATCAATTCTGCTTAAATCAATAATCATGTATTTTAAGCGGGCGAAGCCGTGGGCGGGCCGCTAGTAGTATAATAAAACGTTTAAAGAATTTACTTAACATTTTAATGTTAGTTTAAATGATATAATATGTAGATGGATTTTTAATGTGTATTTAACTTAATGTCATTAAGCTTTTAAGCTTTTATTGCTATAATGTATAGAAATATAAGTATTATTTTAATTTTTAAGTATTTTTATTTAAAAAAAACTAGTGATACACGCGCGGTTTCGCCTACAAATAAATAAGATATATTGTTACATTATACCTCAAAAAATCGGCCGTTGGGTTGTAGCGCAGGGGCACAAGAGTGTGACTGTAACGTGACGGTTGTGGGTTCGATACCAACTTTGAAAAATAAATTATTATTTATTATAATTTTCATCTTAGCTCTGACACCAAAGCAAATTACGGTTTTGAGTTCCGCGACTCAACACGCAATGCCTCGAAAAATTCGGCGGGAAGTGGCGAACGGTATGTCTTAATACTAGGTTCCCCCTGTCTTTCAAACAAATGAAACTAAATCAATATCGGTTTATCCATACAGACATGGGTCGTGACTGCAAAACCGACTGGTTGTGGGTTCGATCCCCACTCGAGGAGATGAAATATTTACTTAAATTTATATTTCCATTTCTTCGCTCTGGTGTCGAGGTTAAGCGCGGCGTTGAGTTCTGCCACTCAACACGCAGTGCCTCCAGAATTCGGCAGAAAGTGGGGAACGGAGTGTCTTAACACTAGATTCCCTCTGCCTACCCTGCTGTGTGCGGGATACAGCGTGAAGCTAATTTATTTATTTTTATTTTATTTTCATACAGAAATCAAACATACAAACACACATACACATAGAAACGTTAAACTTATAACACCCTTTTTTCGTCGGGGGTTAAAAAATATTATTTATAGAACAAAATGAAAGCTATTTAAAAATATTATTCCTATTTAAACATGGGTTGCCATTTTTTACTATTGTTTTTTGTGAATGTCATCATAGACGGTGCCCGGCGGCGTTTCGTCTGGACTTTTTACTTCAGAACGGACTTCAGTAGAAATGAAGCTTAATATTTATAATATTTTCTTAGTTTTTCTTTCTGTAATGTCTGATGTAATGTTTTTAATCTTACTTACGCCTTGTTCTTATTTAGATACATCTGTATCTGATCACGCTGTATCTCGCATAGGATAATAGGATAGGCAGAGAGAGCCTCCTCCGAATACTGGAGCAGAGACTGCACGTTGTGGGTCGGAACTCAACGCCGCGCTTTAACTTTAACATTCTAAATACTTCATTTCCTCGAGTGGGAATGAAACCCACAACCACGGTTATTAGCACGACACGCCTCTTTCTTTTTTAGGTTAATCTAAGTAATATCTATATTATTAATGATACTAAAATAAATAATGTTATCTTGACAAAAGCAATTGTTGGATTTGTTGCCAGTTATTCCTAGCAGAACTATAATTTTAAATATTTATTTTAATTTATATTTCTATTTATTCGCCCTGGTGTTGAGGCAAAAAGCGATGTTAAGCTCCGCCACTCAACACGCAATCCTCTAAAATTCGACGGAAAGTCGGTAACGAAATATCTTAACACTAGGTTCCCTTTGCCTACCCTGCTGTGTGCGGGATATATACATATAAGAGTTTTTCTATTCTAATCTTATTTAAATTTACTAAAGGCTTTGTAATATAAACATGGTAAAAAGCGGAGAAAGGAGTGTCTAAACACTGGACCCTTATATATAGATAGATAAAAGATAAGATAAAAAATTAAATGAACGTCGCCATGTCGAAACTTTTGTTTACGTTCCAACTTTACTATTCGCTTAATAGCTTTATGTATAGTTCTTGTGAACTATAAATCCTTTTAGCGACTTCCTTGATATAACATATAGGATTATATTTCTTATAATATATGGAATAGGTGTCACATTTCTTTGCTGTAAAGTAAAATAGAGTATGTAGAGCCGTTGTAAAAGTCAAATTAGATTTCGCTTCTTGCTACCGTTTATGGAGGAGTTTTGTTAAAACATGCGATTTGTTTTAATTTTTTAGTTTTTTGTTGTAAAATAAGAAATACGAAAAGATAAAAATATTTTATTGCTAGAACAGATTTGTCATTATTATTATTCCGGTGGAGATCTGATTTTAAGCAAATAAAATCTATTACAAGGTTCCCTTCCAGTCCTTTAACAAGATATATAATTCCTCTTTATTATAATTATAAAAAAATCTAATCAAATCAGTTTCACGCTGTTTCCCGCACACAGAAGTGCAGGCAGAGGGAACCTGATATTCTCCACTTTCCGCCGAATTTTGGAGGCTTTGCGTGTTGAGTAGAGGACCTCAACGCCTCCCTTGACCTCGATACCATAGCGAAGAAATGGTAATATACATTTAAATAAATATTTCATTTCCTCGAGTAGGTATCGATCCCACAACCAGTCGCGTTTATAGCCATACCCCTCCGCCACGACTGGCCTATAACTATTAAAATACTATACTCATTTAAATACATGTGGCTGTCATAGCGCAGTGGCACAAGCTTGTGAGTATTAAAGCGACGGTTATGGGTTTGATGTTTGTGCCTCTGTGTCACCATTGATCTCGGCGGCAATAGTAATGTAGTATCATTTAGCTTGTCTGATGATGAAGCATGCACTGCGCTACGATGGCTCCAATCTACGCAATATAAAATTTAAAAAAAAACATTATTACCTTTATATTGCCTCCAAAATTCCACAATTCGGAATATGGGGAACGGAGTGTCTTAACGCTAGGTTCCCTCTGTCTACCCAGCAGTGTGCGGGCACTAAAAAAACTATCTATACTTTATTGCTTAAGCGGATGTGTTCGATAAACTAAAAATAGTCCCATATTCGGCGTTTGACGAGCTACGGTCTCATCTCACACTGTTAGGACGCACATGCGGGTGGTTAGGGCTGCTACATTGTTAAATTATAGGTTAAATTAAATATATTTGTAGTTTTTGTAGTAAAAAATAAATGAAAAATATATTATATTTAGTTTTATTTTTTGTTATTTATTTTTGTTAGTTGTGGGTTTGAACACGCTCAACACACAATGTTTCGAAAATCGAGTGATGTATGGAGAATGGAGTGTCTTAACCATAGGTTCCGTGCTGCCTACCTTACTATATAAGAGGAGAACTAAAGTACCCAGCGATAGAGATGAATGAAACATGAAAAAAAGACAATTATCTTAAAACAATTATCTTTTTACTTTTTGAATTTAAGTAACCTATATTTTTTAAATATTTAAATATTTAGTTTAATGCGAGCCCATGATCATCCATTTGTCAAATATGTTTCAATTGTGTCAACATACCCTCAATATCTGTGTATTACATATATTTTTTATGTTATTGCCAGCCCTGTACCAATATTATATTACGCAACAGTCACGGCAGATGGTATTTCGGTAGACGCCGGGGGGCGAGCTTGTATGCTATGGGAGTTTAATGTTTATACTTGCTTTATTATGCGGGCATTTATGTTATTTTATGTATTTTTTTTTAATTTTTCATCCTTATATTTCCAGGATCTCGTGAAGTATATATATAGAAAAATATGTACAGGCGTACGCAGGGTAGGTAGAGCGAACCTAGTGTTAACGACACTCCGTTCCCCATTTTCTGCTGAATTCTGGAGGCATTGCGTTTTGAGTGGCAGAACTCAACGCCGCGCTTAACCTTGACACCAGAGCGAGGAAATGGAAATATAAATTTAAGTAAATATTTCATCTCCTCGAGTGGGGATCGAACCCACAACCAGTCGGTTTTACAGTCACACCTCGTACCACTGCGCCACGACTGGCCTCTCTATGTTAGAACTATACTTACTATAGTTCTAATATATGGTACTCTGATAAACGTCAGGTGCCGAACTGGTATTCCATGTGACCATGGAAGTTTAATGTTCACACTTGGTTTACTATGGGGGTTCTATTTGTTATTATGTATTTTGTTTTGTGTCTAAAGACATCATTTATTATTTTTTAGTTTCACGTTGTATCCCGCACATAGCACTCAGGGAGGAGGAAATTTAATGTTAAGAAACTCAGCTGTCCACTTTCTTTCTTATAGAAAGAGATTAATTTATCAGTCTGGTTTGGGTAAAGCGTGGAGCTAAGAACTTTTTTTTAGCTATACAAATATATATTTTTGACATTACTTTTAAAAACATATTTATATACGAGCGTTTCTACTTTAACGTATGTGAGCTTGTGCCTTAAGTTAGCGCTACCTCTTAAAGTTTTTCACTTTCAAGTAAGTAGGTAAGTACGCATATAGAAATTAAAATAATAATAATAAAAAAAAACAGATTTATTAAAATGACGTAAGTCGGGGGTCCTGGGATCTTGGATCTTTACCGCACATAATAATGAAGGCACAGGCAACATGGGAACTTAATGTTTAGCCGAAATCTGGAGCAATTGCGTATTGAGTGGCAGAACTCGACACCGCACTTTCCTCTTTACCAGAGCAAGGAACCAAAAAAAAAATCCCTGTGTAGAAATCGAATCCACGATAAATATTTGTCAAATATGAAATAATGCATCAGTAGGTACGCAGAGTATTATGTCACCAATATTACTGGTGATTGCGGTTAATTGATCTCTCAATGCACAGTAAAATTAAGATAAATGAAGAAGAACATTCCAGTGTCTCTTTATTAGTTGTTTATTAGGTCCATACGCTGTTTCATGTTACAAATTATAAATCTCTACATTATTATTATGACCATCGGAGCACAATTGTGTGACTGTTAACGCGACGGTTGTGGATTCGATTCCTACTCGGTGAATTAAATATTATATATTTTTGAGTTTTTCGATTTTTCGCTCTGGTGTCGAGGCAAAGTGGTGGCGTTGAGTTCGGCCACTCAACACGCAATGCTTCTAGACTTCGGCAGAAAGTGGGGAACGGAGTGTCTTAATACTAGGTTCCCTCTGCCTACCCTGCTGTGTGCGGGATACAGTGTGAAGCTGATGATTTTTTCGAATTCGAGTTTCGCCTATTAACAAGCAATGCATAGAGAATTCGTCGGAACAAGGGGAAGGGAAGTATCATAATGGAAACGGGGTGTCTTACTACTAGGTTTTCAGGTACTCTCTGCCTATGTGAAAAGTTAAAAATATGGTGGATACGGGGTAATAGTATTGGTACTGTAAACACAATTTAAAATTATGAATTCAATTCATCTTCTCCTACCTCATATAAATCTTGGCTTTTTCTTTCACCGGGGTTCCTGCTTTCCTACTAAAATTACTCCACCTCTCCATCCTCTAAGGTAAGTTGGTTTGGCATTTGGTACTGGTTGCTTATCCTGTAGCACAACATTAAGATATCGCTTCCTTCGGAGGTGTAACTAATTATTTCTTAATATTATAAAGCGTATTTGTTTAATTGAACATGCTAATCTGGGTGGGGTGGTGGTGCCAACAAGTCAATTCTTCTGCCACTGGAAAGAGTACAAAGATGCATTCTCAAGGTCATGCTATCTAAACCAATTCGTTTTCCAACAACAGAGTTGTATCAGATATGCAAGGTGTTAACGGTTCGGCAACTATTTGTTCTCTCAGCTGTACTACGTAAGCATAAAACTGTCTTCTTTGACGATCAATACATGTGCAATAAGCGTAGATTTGACAAAATATGTCAAATAGAAGTGCGGCGCATAGCATCTTCAAATCGACAATATTATTATTTAAGTTCCGCGTTGTACAATGCTATTAATTACAAAACATCTATATATTCGTTAACCTCCCGCCAATGTAAAATTAAACTGTCTAACTGGTTATTATCATTAACCTACGATCAGACGGAAGACCTCTTGGACACATAAATGAAGTTTTTTCTGGTGATACTAAGCATACGCTCACACACACACACACACACACACACACACACACACACACACAAACACACACACACAAACACACACACACACAAACACACACACACAAATTAATTTGGTACCTAATTTTTATTTCTTTTTTTTTAATTATTGTTCCCTTATATGTATAGTTATTTTATTTTGTTTTATTATTTAAATTTAAATTTGGTATAACGAATGTAACGGTGTTTTGTGAGGTGGGGGATAATAGCTGCGACACAGTATTGTACTACTGCAGCTGTTATCGTTAAAAAATGTTATTGTTATACAAAAAATTGAAATAAATAAACATTATTATTATTATTATTATTATTATTATTAATCTTAGAAACTATAGGTTTTGAAAAATCTATAGAGATAACTATATTTGTGGTCAGAAATACTTCGAGCACTTAACAATTAGATCCCCTCTCGAGAAAATGAAATATTTATTTAAATGTCTATTTTCAATTTTTCGCTCTGTTGTCCGGGCAATGCGTGACGTTGAGTCCCACCACTCAACACGCAATGCCTCCAAAATTCAACTGAAAGTGAGAAGTGGAGTGTCCTAATAGAAGGTTTTCTCTGCCTACCCTACCGTGCGCGGAATACAGCTTGAAGGTGGTCTACGCGGGAAATCGCATGCATAGTAGAAGAAGATTTTTTTTTAAATACGTCATCCCCCAGACCTATGTCATTTTAGCAAAGCTGACATTTTGAGAATTAATAGTCTAATATGTAGTCAAGACTGTATGCGTACTTACTAACTTGAAAGTTGGGAACTTTCAGAAGGAGGACTAACTTAAGGCACACGCTCACATAACGCTCGTGTTCAAATATGTCTTTAAGAATAATGTAAAAAATATATATTTATTATTACTAATCCTAAAGGTTATTAAAATTGGGGCAACCTACGTTATACTAGCGACTATTTCAAGACCCCTTATAGGTACCCACACCAATCAGATGGCCCAATCATCCTTCCAGACAGAGATATACCTTTATTTGGCGCTACCTCTGAAAGGGCTCTACTTTCGTGTTAGTGAGTACGCATACAGTCTTAGCTACATATAGACTAATAGTCTTCAAAATTTCAGATTTATTAAAATGACGTAGGTCGGGGAGCCCTGGGATCTTGAGCTATATATATTTATTAATATTTACATTTAAATATTTTACTTTTATGGTCTCTATGTGAACAAAAGGAGAAAAATGGAGTGACTTTTCCTAAGTTTTTCTATATCAAGTACCTATCTAAAATGCCAGAGATATGTGATATTTTACGAATTCGAGTAAAGAAGAAGCAGAACGCTAGTCGTATAATTAGAAATCAGTGCAAATTGACAGGTTTACAACTTTTTAAGTAAAGTAATAAACTCTCTTGATTTATATAATGCACTTGTTAAGGTTAAACACAACGGTTGGTGTTCAGTGATTAAATGTCTGAGAGTCTGTAATAAATGACTGGTTTTTGGACAATATATTAGTTAGAGGGTCCTAATTTAAAGCTATATTTGAGGCGGCATCTAAATAGATATATATGTAGAGAAAAGAAAAAAAGTTTCTTTTCAGCTTCACGCAGTATCCAGCATATATAACGAAGTAGGCGTGGGGAACCTAGTATTAGAAAACTCCAATCTTCACATTTTTCAGCTTTACGGTCTATCCCGTATATAGCAGGTTAGGCAGAGGGAACCTAGTGCTAAGACTCTCCGTTGCCCATTTACTGCCGCTCGAGGCATTACTTGTTGAGTGGAGGAACTCAATGTCGTGCTTTGTCTTGTTACTAGAGGGAAGAAATGAAATATTTTATTTTTCAATTCCCAGAGTAGGAATTGAGCCCACAACTGTCGCATATAGTAACAACATGTGCTACTGCGCCAATGCGGCCGATGCGTCCAATTTTCGAGACATTGCATATTCAGTGGCGGAACTCAACGCCACATTTTATCTTCTCACCGGCATTCCTTAAGTGAACTAAGCGGATTTCGTTTGCAGTCAAACTAAAAATTATGATTTTTTCTATAACATTTATTAACATGTCAAACAAACTTATAAGGATTTGTGCGTTGTTACAAAATTATTATTTATGTTAATTATACCTTTTAGCAAATTAATAAAATGTTTTTGTATAGACACCTAGAGTAGCGTATTTGATAGAAATGGTGTGGATCCTTCTGTTTCCCTCTTTCCCCCCTATTCTGGAGGCATTGCTTGTTGAGTGGTTCTCAAAATTCAACGCCGCGCTTTACCTCGACACCAGAGCGAAGACATGAAAATATAAAATATTTCATTTCCTCGAGTGAGAATCGAACCCACAACATGTCACGTTTACAGTCACACGCTTGTGCCCCTCCGTTATGACTAGCCTTAATGATGTGAACATCTATAGTAATATTATCAAGCTAAAGATTGAAAAAATTTAAAAAAATGGTTCAGATTTAAAACAAAGTATATTGATAATAATCAAAGCTATAAGTTGCTTAAAGGGAGCATCAGCAGAGTGTCTTATCACTAGGTTTCCTCTGCCTACCTTGCAAAGCGCTTGATACAGACAGCGTAAAGCTAAAAAAAATCTATACTGTCGTGGTGTCATGGCATGTATCTCGCATAGAGTAAAGAGAGATGACCAAGTATTCGTTCTCCGTTATCCACTATCAGCCGAATTCCTGACATTGTGGGTGCCCTTTTCTCCGAATAAGTATCGAACCCACAACCATATCATTTATAGCTACACGCTATCCCATTGCATTTGAGCTATAAATATAATAACATATTATTATTTTTCATTCCACGTTTGCCAGTTCTTGTCTTTATCGACGCCCACGACACCATTTAAGTTTTTTTGCGTATAAGCCAGATATTATAGTAAAGTGCGCTCGTTGTAAATTGGTCCATTATATTAATTGCTTCCATGTCTCGTGCCCATATCAAGACATGATGAGTATGTGATTTATTTGTTTACTTCTTATTTAAATTGGAGGCCACAGGCCAGTCGTGGCGCAGGGGCACCAGCGTGTGACTGTTAACGTGACAAGTTGTGGGTTCGATCCCCACTCGAGGTAATGAAAATATCTCATATTTTCGATTCGATCAATTAAATCTATGATGTCGAGGCAAAGCGCGGCGTTGAGTGCACTCGCAAAGCTTCCGTACTTCGGTGGATAATGGGGAGCAGAGTGTCTTAACACTAGGTCCCCTCTGCTTTACCCTGCTGTGAGTGGGATACAGATGAAGCCGTTATTTAAATTGAAGTAATGAAGTTATTTTTATTGATTATTACAGAGTGTAGCGTTAAGCTGCGTCACTGTACATGCAACATTACAAATTAGAAATTAAAATTTAAATGGTTCTTGTTAAGACATTGCTTTTCTTATATATTTAACATAAAAATCCAGAAATTTCTTATTATAATTGAAGTTAACTAACAGATATTTTAGAGCTTTCTAGTGCGTAGCATTTGTTTTGATCACGTGTCGCAGTAAAGGACTATTTCGGCACATGATTAGGGTTGTCTCTCATAAATAGTCTAAATAATACCTTGAAAAGTAAATTATAAACTATAAAATTGACTGTAAAAGTTAACTCAAAATCGGTGTAACCCTTTCTACGATTTCTCAAAAAAAGAAACATTAACATTTATGTTATTATTTATTTGTTACATTAAAAAAATAATAATGTAACAAACAAATAATAACATTTGACTTTAAAATTGTTTTATTCACGTTGTATCCCATACATAGAACGGTAGAGAAAAATACCCTAGTAACCCAGTGCTAAGACACTCCCGTTTCCATTAAGATACTTACGTTACCCACTTTGCGCCAAATTCTGGGTTGCGAAACTTAACGCTGCGCTTTGCCTCCTCATCCAACATCCAAAGCGAGGAAGTTGAAATATTTCAATATCCCTTCCAATAGGTACACTGCAAAATATAGAAATTGATGATTTATTTATTTATTTTATTTAATGAGAATTAGTAGTAAGACCCTGTCTTAATAACAATATTATAGACTATTCTCTTCTCTTAAATTCGTATTATTCTATTTTTTTATTTGAAAGAGCCAGCCCTATACAATAGTTGCAAAACGATTAAGAATGTCGCCCACCCAGCGAAATGTGGCCGGCGTGGTGGGCGGACGCGTGACGACTTAAACCGTACTTCACACTGTTGGTAATGATTTAGAATTCCATTGTACGACTAGGTACTCTTTGGTACTTTAAGTATTTTGACAGTTTTTTTTAAGTGTTTTTTCACTCAGCTTCACGCTGTATCTCGCACACAGCAGGGTAGGCATAGGGAACCTAGCGTTAAGACACTCCGTTCCCCACTTTCTGCAGAATTCTGGAGGCATTGCGTGTTGAGTGGCAGAACTCAACGCCGCTCTTTGACTCGATACCAGAGCGAAGAAATGGAAATATAAATTTATGTAAATATTTCATCTCCTCGAGTGGGGATCGAACCCACAACCAGTCGGTTTTACAGTCACACTTTGTGCCGCTGTGCCACGACTGGCCTCGACTATTTTTTCACTCAGAGCAAATAAAAATATTTTGATAATGTTATAAAAGAATTTAAATACAGGGCTTTTTGGATGCTGTCTAAGTTCTTAAAGTTTAATATAATTAAACTTAAATGCGTTTTTTTTTTCCTAAATAAGTCGGCTAAATTTTTCGAGGCAAATTTTTAGTATGTAATTTTTTAGAAATGGGCACAAAACTATTGTGGAGTGGGCACGGAACACTCGGTGCCGCCTATTCCTACTCTCATGGATGCAACTAAACTCCACATTAACTTTTTGTTTTTATAATCCTAACATACTAACAGGTATTTTTGGGCAACTACCTGTAAATACTCAGAAATGGATCCCGGCTACTTAATCATATTAAAATGAGCCTATACATTTTAAAGGTAAAAAATAAATATGATGTATTTTTAACTATTTTCCTCTCTTTCACCATATATAATCCATTAGATAAGACGCGGCGTTGGGTTTCGTAATTCTACTTGCAATATCTTGAAAAGAAGAACTTTGAATCATTGGGCGTAAAGGGTGGAACGGAGTGTTGTAACACTCTTCCTATCTACCTACTTATATATTAATGGTAAACAAAATTTTATGCTAAAGAACTCTTTAATATTACAGGAAGTCGTTCAAAACACTAATCGAACTTAATCTACATATTTTTTTATAGCTTTACGCTGTGTGTCGCACATAGAGGGACCCTGGGAACCTAGTTCCCCATATTCCACTGAATTCTGGCGCTTTGCATGTTACGTGCCAAAACACAACGTCCCGTTTAGCCTAGTTAGTAGAGTGACAAAATGAAAATATAAAGTATAAAATTTCCCGAGTGGGAATCGAACGCACAACCATTGCGTTTGCATTCACTCCCTTGTGCCCCTACACCACGTCTGTCCTCGAACCTGCTACATGCTGGTGATGAATAAATCTAAACAAAATTATATGCTAAATAACCTTTTATTATACTTATTTAGAAAACGTATAAAAATGCGTTTACTCGTTGAACGCATGGCTTAGTGGTCAGAGCGGCTGGTCGGTTTCCAGGAGGCGCGGGTTCGAGTCCCGCTACGTTCTAATTTTTATACGTTTTCTAAATAAGTATTTTTCTTTCCTAAGTGTGGAATAACACTTTAAAAATGTTAAAAAAACCTTTTATTATATCAACTAATCGTATAAAACAATGAACCTACTACTACTAGATTAAAAAAATCGTTATTTACACGTAAATCTCCTATTTAGGTTGTTGCGAAACGGTACCATACGATCTCCTTTTTGATAGTTGTTTACTAGATTTATATCTTGCCTTGTATTTAATTATGTATTTATATGGTAATGGCTTATTTTAGCTTCACGCTCTATTCCACCCATAGCAAGGAAGGTAAAGGGTACCTGGGAACCTAGTGTTAAGTCACTCCGTTCTCATTAAGGCATTGCCGTTACCCACGCTCCACCAAATTCCGGAGGCGTTGTATGTTGAGTGTCGGGATTCAATTTCGTCTCGTTAGTAGAGCGAGGAAATGAGAGTATTAAATATTTCATTTCCTCGAGTGGGAATCGAACCCATAACCTGTCGCGTTAACAATCATATGCTGGTGCTCCTGCCCCACAAGCGGCCTAATAAGCTTATGTTTATATTGTACTTTAAACTGCTAGTACCAAATAGTTTCATATGCATTTGTTTCACAGTTGGACGCTTTTTCCCCTATCCATCCATCCATCCATCAGCCTTTCGAAGTCCACTGCTGGACATAGGCCTCCTCTAATGCTCGCCACTTGGTCCGGTCCTGCGCCCTCTGAATCCAGCGGACTCCTGCTGTCTTCCTTAGGTCGTAGGTCTACCTGATTGGAGGGCGGCCTGTACTCCTTTTCATAGCCAAAACACCCTATTTGAAATTTGAACTGGCAACCGCCGCGAATAAAATCAAAAAAAAAATCGTAAATACTCCACAATGGCCTCAATTCATTCTCAAATATTTTTTTTCGCGGAAACCCGTGGGTGTTGCCATATTCGTTCACAATAATGGCACATAAAATTGCACAATTTACTTGTTTATTTCCTCTACGAAGGTTCCTTGGTTTTTGAAGGGTACAAGATTCAAAATTATTAGGTAATGTAATTTAATTTAGATGTTTTCCCGTTGGCCGCGTCATCGGCTTTACTCTTTATCCTTATATGGTGTTAGTTTCTGTGGAATATTTATTTATATTTATGAATATAAAATGATTTTATGTGGTGTTGAGTCCCGCCATTCCATACGCAGTGTCTAATTATGCGGAGAACGGAATGTCTAAGCACTAGGTTTTTTTAATCTACTCTATTGATAAAGTGATAAAAATATATTTTTTTGGCTTCACGCTGTATTTGAACAGCAGAGTAGGCAAAGGGACTCTAACGTTTAGATACTCCGTTCTTAATACGCAGTTCAATTTTCATTATTGAGTGGCGGAACTCAACGCCGCACTTTAAATTCTTACCAGTGCGAAACTGAAAAACAAGCTTTCCTTCGAGTTGTAACCGAACCCACAACTGTCGCAGGAGACTATACCACTGCGCCATGATAGCTTCAAATGGCCTTACTTAGTGTATGGAAAAACACATAACCGATAAATTTATAAAGAACTACTTAAATCACATATAATTGACGTAATTTAATGAATTCAGTGATACTTATTTTGAATAATAACATTTCTATAGAAATATTTTGAGATCATTGTCAACTCACCTATGACATAAGCTGATGAGTGTCGCTCGAAGGTCGTGGGTTCAATTCCTATATAAGGTAATTGCTTGTTATATTTTTGTTATAATGACAACAATATTTTTCTTCTTAAAATAGGGCTACATAGTGCGTATTGTAATTTTATTTAGTTTCACTCTGTATCCCGTACATAGCAGGATAGGAACCTGGGAACCTAGTGAAAACAAAAATGCATACAGACAGACGAACAATTTCAAATGGTGCCGACCATTTGAAATTGTTCGTCTGTCTGTATATATTTATTTATAGTATTTTTACTTTACTTGTTGACTTCGGTAGTCAACCCCTCGGTGAGTGATGCCGACTCACACTCATAGAGCGTAGTGTCTTAACACTTAATTCTCTTAACTACACTGTAAAAAAACATCATGATTAAAACATTTTAAAAGTAGCGGGACTCGGCTTCCAAGAGACACGGGTTCGAATCCCGCTACGTTAAAATTTCTATAGGTTTTCTAAATAAGTATAAGCATAAAGATTGGGAAAATAATAATAATTTTGTAAGTCTAAAGCCATTAAAAATATTAAGCAAGAAAACCATGGTCAATTCATATATTGTGAAACAGATCCTAAGATAAATTCTAAATACTAATATGCTATTACAAAATTCGCAATTGCCAAGATGCCAAATAAGTTAACAGGCGCGGTCCAAGATCACGACCCACGGTCTTAAGTTGTGCTTATTAAAAAAAAACAAACAAGTTTCACGCTCTATCCCGCATAGTAGCGTAGATAGAATGAAGCTAGTGATAAGACTCTCCGTTCCCCATGTACCGCCCAATTTTTAAGATATTGCTTGTTAAGTGGCGACATTTTTTCTCGTTTTTTCTTTTCTCTGGTCACAATGAATTGGAATCGAATCCACAACTGTCGCGTTTATAGTTAGTAGCGACGGCTTCGAATGTTCTAAATTACAAGTATAAAAAAAATATGTAAAGAGGGCCAGTCGTGGCGCAGAGGCACAAAGTGTGACTGTAAAATCGACTGGTTGTGGGTTCGATCCCCACTCGAGGAAGTGAAATATTTATTTACATTTATATTTTCATTTCTTCGCTCTGATGTAGAGTCAAAGCGCGGCGTTGAGTTTCGCCACTCAACACCCAATGCCTCCAGAACTCGGCGGATAGTAGTGAACGGACTGTCTTAACACTAGGTTCCCACTGCCTACCCTGCTGTGTGCGGGATTCAGCGTGAAGCTGAAAAAAAAATAATAATGGAGGGATACTATAGAATCCTAAAATGATAAAATATTTAAAAAGTGTCGGTTAAATCGTTTTAGGGGATGATTTCTACTACCCTTAAGAATACTTGTACTAAGCCTTTCTTTTGTTCTTCCCTTTTATATGTGGGGTTGGTTGAGGGTATCTAAAGATATGAAAGATACAATGTTAAGAACGTTAGGCTTTGTAAATCTTTATCTAAAACTATTTGATTTAAAATATAAAGATTTAGTAACTGTGCGGAGTTGAGTTCCGCCTATCAACACACAAGACCTCTAAAATTTGATAGAAAGTGGAGGAGTTTTTTAATGGGGACGGAGTGTCTTTGGTTCCCAGGTTCCCATTGCCTCTCTGCTATGTGTGGAATACAGTGTCAAGGTAAATTAACAATGATTTAGCTTTCATTTTAGCTTCACACCACGTATTCCGCATATAGCAGAGACAAAGTGGGAATCTAGTGTCTAGACACTCCTTTCCCCACAAACTATATTATTTTTTGAGTGTGGAATTTTACGTCGATGTTATTAGATTCGAATCCTACTAGAGAAAATGTATTATTTTCATTTCCCCTCTCTGGTAATAAGACAAAACGCAATGAAGAACTAAAAAATCGGGAACAGTGTCCTAACACTAGGTTCCTTCTGCCTATCCAATTACAGGCAGGATACTGCGTGAAGCTAAAACAAAAAGTATTACATAAAAATATATGAAATATCTATATCTTTATCTGTTTAATTATTACTACTTGTTTACTTATTATCTATATGAGTTGTGCCACAAAAAAATGGCATTTTACAGTAAATGAATGGATTGCGACATAACTTATATACACAATGGCCATTCTTCGCTAAGCCTATTTTTTTGTTCACATTCTAACATGTGTATGTATGTATATGTTTTGTTTTAATTGAGAATTATTGTAGAAGGACAATGGAGCAAAAAATACTGTGATTTTTACTATTATGGCTTAGTTGTTGTATTTACGTGATGGTAGTGGGTTCGGGATCTGCTAGGTGTATAGTTAGATACTTGTATATCACTAGCTTTCCGCATCGGGTTTGCTCGCTTTTTGCGTCGCTATGCGTATGTCAGTCACTATATATGTTTAGTTTCAGTTTCACGCTATATCCCGCACACAGCAGGGTAGGCAGAGGGAACCTAGTGTTAAGACACTCCTTTCCTCACTTTACATCGAATTCTGGAGGCATTGCGTGCTAAGTGGCGCAACTCGCCGTCGCGCTTTGCCTTAACACCAGAGCGAAGAAATGAAATTATAAATGTAAATAAATATTTCACTTTCTCGAGTGAGGATCGAACCCACAACCAGTCTATTTTACAGTCACCCTTTGTGCCGCTGCGCCACGGCCGGCCTCCACTATATATGTATTGTTTTTTATTTTAGGTTCTGTTTTGTTTTTTTAGCATATAGCAAGTTAAGGTTTACGTAATATTAAGACACTTCGTATTTAAATTTTTGGTTACATTTTCTAGATATTGCGTGTAAATTTAGCAAACACAACGCCGCGAAAACAACTTATTCCTTTGAGTTGGAATCGAACCCACAACGTCGTGTTTTCAGCTGAAGCCAATAATAATGTAATTTAGAATAAAAGATAGTATAATATTTTAAAATATTAACTCTATTTTCTTTGTTTATGTAACGGAAAACATTTTTGAGTTACTTATAAATAAAATACAACATTCAAATAAGCTGCACGCTGTATCCCGCACACAGCAGGGTAGGCAGAGGGACCTTAGTGTTAAGACACTTTTTTCTCCAATTTCCGTCGATTTTTTCGAGGCATTCCGTGTGGAATGGCCCAACTGGGCTTTTGTCTTATTAAAAATTAAAATATATTTCAAAATTAAAATATTAATAAATAGTAAATCACTCTCGAGAATGAGGATTGAACCCACTACCGCCATGTTATAGTCACATCCTCGTGTTTACACAATATTATTTTAAATTATTTCTTCAATGAAAGCCACGTTTAGTTTAATAACTATAATTATAATATAATTAGATGTCATTATCAGTGGAATGCAACGAGAACATATGTCACTAAGGCTATAGGATGTAAGGTTAGGTTAGCATGGCTGTAGGTCAGGTGCTGAGGGGTGCCGAGGATTTTCAGCATTTAATAGGATGGGTAGAGAATATAGTGTCAAGACACTCCGTTCTCCGCTTCAACACGAATTTGAACTTCTTATTGGTAGCGACGGAACTAAACGCTGTAATTTTAATCTTTGTTTCACAGATGTAGTATTGTGAGGGCCAATCTCGATACTCTTTATATATATTACATTTTTATATTATATTATTCATGTTTATATATTAAAGTATACATTTTTTACATTTTAAAGTGGTATTCCACACGTAGGATACATTTAAGAAAACTTTTAATAATGAAAATTTTTAAGATTATTTAATATTTATTTACAGAGTTAAACAATACAGAGTGTGGTGTTCAGTTTCGCCAATCCCACCACACGACTGGGTCTAGTATTAGTTATAACTATATTCTAATATAAAATATAGTCTATAAATGTGCTTGAAGGAGTTTTCTTTATATTAATAACATTTTATATAATCAAAAAAATTGGTAACCCTAAATAAAGAGCAAGCCGGTAGCCACGACATCCGCACAAGGACAGTGAATCATCTAAGAGGTATCTAAGTAATTGAAATAAGCGAATGTGTTTTGTAGATATACATACATACATACATACAAAAAAATATACCCGCATTTAGCAAGGTAAGCAGAGGGAACCTAGTTTTACAATTGTGGGTGCAAAAATCAGAGGTGCGTGGGGAAAAAAACACTCTGTTCCCCACGCACCTCTGATTTTTTTAGACATAGCGTCTCGAATGACGGAACTTAACGCCACGTTTTGTGTAATAGAGCGTAAAATTGGTAACAAGTTAAATATATTTATTCCTATTCGAACCCATAACCATCCTGCTTACATTCCGACACTGTACCATTGCGCCACGACGGTCTCAATAACGACAACCTTTTTCATTCTGATCGGCGGATCTCAACGCCGCGCGTTGTCAAACCATAGCTTGTAAATGAAAATAGTTGATAATCTATCGTTTTATATTTAGAATACAAATAATTTGTATAATTATAAATATAAAATAATGAAACATTGTTATTTAGTAACGACCGCCATGTTATCTACTGGCGGCGCCAGTGTCTGGAATTTACTTATTTTATAATAATAAATAGCTTCTATAAATAGTGAATGTATATCTATATATTTATGGTACCTACACTAGCTTAACCTGCGGTTTCGCCTGCATAGTGAGACGGATATAAGTATGTTTTTTTATAAGAGGGCGGAGGGAGGCGGAAGGAACCTGGGAACCTAGTGTTTAATCGCTTCACTCCATTAAAATACTTCATTTTTCAACTTTTCGAAGAATTCTAGAGGCATTATATATTGAGTGGCGGCACTCAACGCCGTGTCGTTTCGCTCGAGGCAATAAAATTTATAAGTGTTTCATTTCCTCAAGTAGGAATGGAACCTAAAATCTGTTGGGTTTACAGCCGCACGCTATTGCACTGCACAACTATTGACCTCTATAGGTTATATTATTGAAAAAGAAGACTTTTGAGTGGATTTGATCCCACAATCACCGTTTCCTTAGGCATATACTACAAAATTACATATAAACTGAGCACGATAGCGTCAATTACTTAACTAAATACTAATTTAGTTTTATTTGAAGACACAACAAAGGTTAAAATGTTATCAATATAGCGATTCTAGATACTATAAATAAAATCAAATATAACTTTAAACTATTATTGTATATATGTACATGTGAGATAAGTCGTGGCGTAAGGGCAGAAAGTGTGACTGTGGACAGGTTGTGGGTTCGATTCCCATTAGAGGAAAGCAACGTTGAGTACGCTGAGCCAGAATTCAGCAGAAAGTGTAAAATGGAAGTGTCTTGATGGGAACGGAGTGTCTCAACACTAGATTTTCTCTACTTACCCAGTTACCATATGCCGGATATATAACTACTCGTATATAGGGTGAATGAATTTGAAAAAAAAATCCTAGTGTCAAGATACTTCTTTCTTCAAATTCCCCTCCCCATTTCCAGATATTCGGTGTTGAGTGTCGGAACTGAACTCCGCACTTTTCACAATTGTTAAATATTCTTCAATAAAGTCACTTTGTAAATATTACAATAACATATAATAATATTTTCACACAAGTTAATCTCGTTAAAAGACCCCAAAAGTTATTTTAAAGTTTTAATGTCTAGGGATTTAGAAAGACAATTTGATATAACAATAAACTTTTCTCCCTTATATAATTGAGTCTGAATGTGAACGCGACGGCAGTGGCTTCGATTTCCATTTGGGGGAATACAACAAAAAACTTTCGTCAGTCAAGACGCAATGTCTCATTTGTATATATTTTTTTCATTTTGACGTTGTATCCCGCATATAGCAGGGTATGCAGAGGAAACGTAGTGTTAAAATACTCCGTTCCCCACTTTTTAGCAAACTCTGAAGGCATTATGTGTCGAGTGGCGAAACTCAAAGCCGCGCTTTGCCCCGTTACCAGAACAAGGAAATTAAATTAAAAGTAGTTGACTTTCTAGAGTTGGAATCGAACCCATACCCATTCCCCCACGACTGGCGTCATAATACATACATATGTACTGGCACCATTATACATTTTACATTATCAAGAAAAAGAAGTATTTTAATTGGGTCCCTAGACTTTACACTCGGGAAGTATAATCAGTTAAGTTAACGAATATCGCAGACGCCTGGTGATATCGCCGTCGCTTTGTCACTAATAACATTAGGGTTGTATACGTTTTAAATTATATTTGGATTCTGTGGTTAAGTTTTTAATGGTAAAAATAGTTTAACCCATGCGATAGTCGTGCGTTCAATTTTTTACATGTAAAATATACTAATATTATAAAGCTGAAGGTTGAGCGTGCTTATCTCACAAATTACTGGTTTGAATTTAAAAAAAAAATTGCTTTACTCTGTATCCCGCATACAGCAGAGGGAACCTAGTGTTAAAACACTCCGTTCTCTACTCTCTGCCAAATTCTGGAGGCATTGCGTGTTGAGGGGCAGAACTCAACGCCGCGCTTAGTCGATTTTACAGTCACACTTCGTGCCGCTGCGCCACGACTGGCCTGTTTTGGTTTGAATTGAATTTATTTAAAATCATTTTTCGAGAAAAACTATAGGAGAAATTACATCATGTTAATCTTTTCAAAGTATCTGCGTCCAGAGCCACAATATCTAGATTTTGGGGTCAGAATCTTTTCTGTTGGAAAACTCAATTGTTAAAAAACCTTGGATAAAGTCTTTAAAATTAAACAAAATAGAGTTAAAAATAAATTCAATACTTTCTTTCTCTGCATTTGCTCAAAGTTTTTATAGACAAAATGCGGCGTTGATCGCCGCTATTCTATAAATCGTTATATACAATTCATGCATTATTATATACAAAACATATTTAATTGTATTTCCAGTTTAGTTTGATATTTGACACTACGTACAAAGTATATAAAGTGTAAAACATGCTGTAAACTTGACTTTTAACCTCTGGAGGGTCGTATTTTAAAAATATTTATATATAATTAAAAATATCACAACCCTAAATAATTCAAGCTGGGGGAGCTTTAGAACATGTGTGCGCACGCACGTGTGCTTGTTTAGACACGAGAGTAGCCAATTCAAATTCGACTCTATGATCTTATTAATAAGATCCAAATTAATATAGTTATTTAAATTTTATTTGATTAAATATCCAAGTAATTATGAACTTTATTAAGTTAGTAATAAAGTTCAAAGTTAAAAGCGGTGATTGAGATGAAAATAGTAAAGCATTTTATTTTAATACAGTTTGTAAGCTTCCATTCATTTCTTTCAAGTTAATGTTTATAATTTGTATTTATTTGTGCTTGTAATAAAAAAGGGGTGTAAATAATGACGCAACGGTGGTCTATAGTTCGATTTTTCGTAGAATTTCAACTAAAAATACTTATAGCAGGATCGCGGCGTTGAGCTCCGTCACTTAAGGCTCAATGCCTCAGCATTCGCCGAAAAGTGGGGAATAGAAGTGGCTTATTGGGAACGGTGTGTCTTAATACTACGTTCTTTCTGCTTACTCTTGCTTACTCTACGGAACTTTACGCAGAAAACGGTGTTTATGTTTAATTATAGTTGACGTAACCAAGTTGCGGACGACCACCAGCTCTTATAATAAATAAGAATAGATCAACCCTAATACCCTAAATAATACAAAATTACAGTGTTTATACTTAAAGTGTTATCACTTGTTATCGGTTATATGCGATTGAGATCAGGGCCGAGAGGTTCTGGGTTCGAATTCGATAACGTTATCGATATTGATAATTTCAAATGTTTTGTTTACAAATAGGCTGGATGTGTATATATAACTATTCTGTGTTTAAATTATAAAAAAGCGGTTAAGTACGAGTCGGTTTAGCACACCGAGGGTTCCGAACGTACGATTGTAGGTCATCGGGGAGTACAATAACAAATTATAAAAGTTACAAGAATATACCCAAACGCAACACCGCACATCGTTTTTAGAACTAGAAATGAAAATATTATCAATATTTTTTTAAGGCTGCGTCAAACATATACTTTACTTGTTCATATTATAATAAATAAATAAATAAATGCTTCATTCAGTAATTAAATGTTACATATACACTCTAATTTAGATGAAATAAGGAAAAACAAGAATATTGCATTTTCAATTAAATATTTACATGATAAAAATATGTATTTACCTACACTTTATATTGTTTCAGGTAAGCAGGAGTGTCTAGACAATAGATAAGTAGGTCACGTATCTAGTAAAAGAAAGAAAACAGGCAAAGACGAAAAAGAAGAATAAATAAAATAAATAAATCAGCTTCACGCTGTATTCCACACACAGCCGGGTAGGCAAAGGGAACCTAGTGTAGACACTCCGTTCCCTCCGTGTGTTAAGTAGCAGAACTCAACGCCGCGCTTTGCACGCTGCGCTTTGCGCGACACCAGAGCGAAGAAATGGAAATATTAATTTAAGTAAATATTTCATCTCCTCGAGTGGGGTTCGAACCTACAACCAGTCGGTTTTTACAGTTACACTTTGTGCCGGTGCGCCACGACTGGCCTTAAAAATTAGAAAAAATAAATAATCCAACTAATTTCTTATAACCTATGACCGTTAAGTACAGTGAGTTATATTTATAATATTAATGTTATATTACAGCTTTTCATCGTCTAATAAATAAATGTGAATCTATTAACAATAATAATTAATAATAAATATTATTAATAATGACAATTATTATTAATAATAAATACAGTATAGGCAGAAGGAACCTAGTGCTAAGACACTCTGCCAGCTTCCGTCGAATTTTCGAGGCGTTGCGTGTAGAGTGGCGAATCTCCACGATTTAGGGCTGGGTGCCAGAGCAAAGAAATTAAAATATTAATATATAATATTTCATTCCCCGAGTGGAGATCGAACCCACAACCGTCGCGTTGCAGTCACTCCTTTGTGCCTTTATAGAGGCCCGATGGCACGCACGATGGCTTCTACAAAAAAATGATTTAAAAGAGTTCTTCTCAGGTCTGAGATATTAACTTTAGTGAACTGGTGGTAAATTATTTGACGTTCAAAAAATGAAGCATGCAACTTCTTATTTTGAATAAAATTATATGACTTTGACTGCAACTGAAAAAAAATTTTTTTCAATTCGAAGTGGTAGTTGCTGAGATTAGAGCGTTCAACCAAACAAACTCTTCAGATTTATAATACATATTAGTATAGATGACATAATGTTTGTCAAATAAATAGACACATATGTAGGTTAAAAGTAGATCGCGGTTATCTGATAAGAAAAAGGAGTCAACGACATACTGATAACAATATGTACCTGCTTTTAACCACAACTACGAGTATATATTGACATTCTCTGTCTGTAGACGCGTCGGGTACAGGTTCGATCATTTCATTCATTTGGCGTTATGGTTCATTTGGCGTTATGATTATATTTAAAATATTTTTATTCTGCCCCTCTGGTAAAGTAGAGCGCGGCGTTTAGTTCCGTGCAATTATACGCAAGACCTCGAAAATTGTGTTTAAAGTAGACTGAATTAAATTAGAAAGGACTGTATTGACACTAGCCTCTGCCTATTCGGTTTTCCTAAATATTTATTTCTGTTTTATTAAGTATTTCAAAAGCAATATATTAAAATAAGCCAGAAAGTTCAAAAACGTAGTGTTTTAACACTATTGTCTCCTCCCGTAACCCACAAACAGGAAATGCGTCAACATAAAAAACCATTCCCAATACCAATACCACTTAACCCAAAAGAGGAGCATAAAAAAAGTATAAAAACTGACATCCTTATAAAGATGTACTGTATTCTAACAACTTATATCCGGTACAAAGTTTATAGTATCGAATGTCTATCAGATTATTGGTATTTTTTTTATTCTGGCATTAATTTTTAGGTCACAAGTTCATTCCCGTTCATTGCTCATATGAAACGCCAGTCGCGGCGCAAGAGCATAAGCATTGTCCCCTCATGGCAAAAAAAAAAATCTTCTTGGTTCTTGAATAATTTGGCGGAAAGTGAGACACTGTCTGTCTTAATTGGTAACAAAGTGCTTAGGTTCCCAGGTTCCCTCTCTATCCTACTATTTGAAGGATACAGTGTGAAGCTAAAAAAAAAGAGGGGTCGTCGTAACGCAGTGGATCTGTAAACTCAATAGCAAATTTAATCCACATACCCGGGGAAAGAGATAATATTTAAATTATTTTCATTTCTAGCAATAATAATCACGGCGTTAAACTCCGCCAGAAGCATGATTGAGTCACTCAATACAAAAAATAACTAAATAAACTGCTACAAAAACTATATTGTCTTACAATTTGTAAATGTTGTATATAAATTATGTGTTGATAGATAAGTCGCGCCGCGTCTGTCTGTTCGTATCGTCTGTCATAACAACTATTAAAAAAATGTTTCACATACTTAGACAATAATAGTTTTTTATATATTTTTTCTGCTTAAAGCAAGTATTAGGTGCTATTGAAGGATTAGGTAACAACCCTGTAATAATAGTGATGTCACATCAAGGGCGATTATTGAATTCCATGAGTAGTTAGGTTGGAAAAATTGGGCAGAAAGTGGGAAACGGAGTGTCTTAACACTAAGTTTCCTCTGCCTAGCCTGCTCTATGCGGGATACAGCGTGAAATTGATTTGATGAGTAGGTATTTATTGTTTGTGGTTTCCGAGAATGAATTATTTTCATTAATTCTTGTTTCCACATTAAAAGTTGGAACCTCAGTCGGTGTTGAGTTTTGCCATATAATAGGCAGTCTTGTATTGAGGCGAAAAGCGGAGAACGTAGTGTCTTCACACTATGTCCTGCTATGTACGTAAACCTTCACTTTAATCAAAAATTCGGTCTATTTAGTGATCGAAGCTTTAATTTAGATTTTATATAAGAATTATAAAATTCCTCTTTCTTACAACATAACATTAGTTATAGCTCAGATCCCAGGGCCCCCAGACCTATGTCATGTTAGTAAAGCTGAAATTAGGAGGACTATTAGTCTAATATGTGGATGAGATAGTATGCGTACTCACTAGCTTGAAAGTGGCCTCACTTTCAGGCTACCTCTGAAGGTTGCGCCAAATAAAGGTGCACTTTTGTCTGGGAGAATAATTGAGCCATTGGATTGGTTTGAGTGCTTATAAGAGGTCATGAAATAGTCCATAAATAATTTATGTCACATTAAAGCTTGCCCCAAAAATAACGTAGTTTGCCCCCAATTTTAAACCACTGAGAAAAAAAAAGAAATACGAGTGTTTCTACTTCAACGTAGGTGAGCGCGTATTTAGGTACCTCAGAAAGGGTCCCACTTTCAAGTTAGTATATACGAATACAATCTATGTAGTTAAGATTAATCTTCATAATTTTAGCTTTGTTAAAATGACGTTAATCTGGGGGCCCTGGGATCTCAGTCTTTTAAAGATATATGAAGTCGTTGACAATGACCACATAATTAGGTCACTGGTTCAAACTCGCGTAGTATAATCGATAATCGTGTCTAGGTTGGCAGTAAAATTTTATATATTTTTAATTATAGCTTCTATTTGTTTTTTCGATAATATTATACATTTTCTTTATATATTTATGTTGAAACCGACGAGGTGCAGTGCCGTCGATTCCCAATCGAAGGAATTACATATTTAATATTTCATTACTTCGCTTTGACAACGAGGAAAGACGCGGCTTCGAGTTCTGCCTCCTAACACTCATTGTCTAGAAAATTAAATGAAAATTGAAGAATTGAGTGTTTTAACACTACATTCCCTTTACCGACCTTGATATACGGGAAAATGCGTGAAGCTACTCATATCTATTGCCCAGGATCTAAATTAGGTATTAGGTAGTCAATTTAAGTAGGGACCAAGAATACTATTAGGCCTAAGGATTAACTGTATTTCGGCCTTGTAACGGTTAAACGTGCAAATTTATATGTAAATGTTGCTAACAATTGTCGCTAGCTGTTCAGTTTTAACTTGTAGTTGCTAATTTTTGTTATAGAAAGTTTATTTTAAGAAATTAGCACTGATTATAGGCAGGAGGAAGGCAGAGGGAACCTGGGAACTTTGTGTTAAGATACTTCCGTACCATTAAGTCCGTTTCCCAGTTTCTGCCGTACTCTAGAGGCATTGAGTGTTGAGTGGCGGAACTCAACGCCGCGCTTTGCCTCAACACAAGACCGAAGAAATGAAAATATTAAATATTTCGTTTCCTCAAGTGGGAATCAAACCCACAACCTGTCGCGTTTACAGACACACACTACATTTAAAATATGTAGATATAAAATAAAGACGTTCTAGTCTAGACCGAGTCCGCCTTCGATCAAAATATCAAGTTAGCCTCAAATATTGTAACTTGAGTCCTCACTCTAAATGCGGTTTAATTACATGAGGGATCGTTGCCCTTTTGGCGCCACCTCGATCTGTACTGGATTCTTGCCAAATAAACATGTGAACATTTAAATTAGTATTATTAGGTATGCTTCTAGTGTAGAGAACGGAGAGTTTCGACACTAAGTTCTCGTAACGTAAAATAGAGAAGCGGAAATTGTATGGTGTAGTGGGTTTATATACTGATCTAGGGAAGAGATATTTAAAAATAAGTAAAGAATGTACATATATTATTTTCATAGATTTTTTTTCTTCTAGTTTTGAACCTCTTTTTCAGTTTTGCTTTTTATAGCAAACTAGTATTAAGTCACGCTTGTTCAGCGAAATTGAACGCTTCACTTTTTCTACCAGAGCTGAGAAAAGAAAATAATTTAAACAAAAACAAAAACTTACGCCCAAACTGGAATCGAACCCATAACCATCACATTTACAGTCAAACGACAACGATAAATTTAATAAATATAAACATAAAAACAACGTATTCTAATACTTAGAACGCTCCATTTTTAAAATTTACTGAAATTTCATTTTCGAAGTGCAATACATTTGCATGGGTACCTGGCCTGCATTTCATTTGGTTTCGTGACGACTTTAATTTTTGAGAGTAATGCAGTAATGGAAAGAGATTTGTATTGAAAAATAGTTAAAAAAATACATTTATATTTTCTTTTTTTTTGGATGAAATGCTGTATCCTGCATAGTAGCATAGGCAGAGGGAATCTGGGAACATAATGTCATTGGCATAGGATAGCATACGGAACCCAGAATAGCCTTGTGCCCATCCCAAAAATTGCGATAACAAAGAATGTGCCTCGAAAAATTATAAAAAAGGTTTACACAAACTAAAGTCCAGAAGGAAATATCGTCAAATACGCCGATTCCTAGTGTTAAGACACTCTGTTCCCCATTTTCTGTCGATTTTGTATGTATTGCGTGTTGAATGATGAAAATTGAAGTTACTAAATACTAAAGCGAGAAAATTAAAATATTAAATGCTTCGTTCCCTCGATTGGGAATCGAACATACAATCTGTTGCCTCTACCGTCTCCCATTTGTGATCCTACGCCACGACTGGCCTCAATCGTGGCCCCTGTTTTCAAGTTAACTTCAATAGTCGAGACCTATGTATATTGCATATCCATCGCTTCCTGCCTATTAAAGGAGTATTATGTGAAAAGTGGCGGTACCTAAGCATATAAAAATCGGCACAGCAAGGTAGGCAGAGGGAACGGAATGTTAAGACTCTCCGTTCTCCACTTTCCGCCGAGTTCTGGAGGCATTGTGTGTTGAGTGGCGGAACTCATCGTCGCAGACCTAAGCAAATATGTGAATTATTTACTTAAAGCCCCCGGATTCCCTTGCGTAGGTTCTTCTTAAGTTTTAGGTGGTCAATTTAGTAAACTTGTAGGAAATTAGTAGACTGAATTAAAATTGAGGCTAGTCGTGGCGCAGGCACAAGCGTGCTACTGTAAATGCGCGAGGTTGTGGGTTCTATTCCCACTCGAGGAAATTATATCTTTAATATTATCAATACTTCGCTCTGGCAACTAGGCAAGGTTTGGCGTTAAATTCCGCAACTCAACATGAAATACGGTTACAGAATTCGGTGGAACAGTCCGTTCCCTACTTTCCGCCCATTGCAACCACTGCACTACAACAGTAACCTTTTTTTTAAATTTTTAACTACATTGAGGCCGTCGTGGCCCAGGGTCACAAGAGTGTGACTAAAACGCGACGATTGTGGGTTCGATCCCTACTCGAGGGAATTAACTATTTTTGCTTAATATTTTCATTTCTTTGCTTTGGCACTAAGGCAAAAGCGCGGCGTAGAGTTCCGCCACTCAACACGCAA
>JAATLQ010014690.1:2761-91972 GCA_013421005.1 Heliconius erato x Heliconius himera | reverse complement strand
ATATATATATATATATATATATATATATATATATATATATATATATATATATATATATATATATATATATATATATATATATATATATATATATATATATATATATATATATATATATATATATATATATATATATATATATATATATATATATATATATATATATATATATATATATTTACAAATAGACTATTTTACTACGTTTCAGAACTACTAAATCAATAATATTTTCATGAAAGAAAGCATTCGCAATGAAATGTTGGAAATTTCTGTAGAAATGAGTCAGTGGCGGTCGGCGACGTGACACGCGCCGTGAAATATTCACTGAGGGAATTACTATGGAAGGTTTTCTCGAACAGACAAAAATATTTTTATGTACATTTTTTTTTAGCTTTACGCTGTATCCCGTAAAAGGTAGCGTAGCCAGAGGGAACCTGTGAACGTAGTGTTAAGACACTTCGTTTTCATTAACAACCTTCTGTTCCCCACTTTCCGCCGTTTAGTGGAAGTATTGCGTATTGAATATTTAATTATATTTTACTTCAGTCGATTTCCTCGAATGGAAATCGAACCCACAACCTGTCGCGCTTCCAGTCACACGCTTGTGTCTCTGCGCCACTACTGGTCTCGACTATGTGTCATATACAAAAATTGTAAATAAAAAAGTTATTTATAATTGACCCTGCGGGTAAAGCCGTAGATAAAGGCTAGTTTTGCTTAAAAAAATTTTTCAATTTGCAGTCAGGGAGTGATTGACAGTGATTGAGTGTTCCCTATTTCCTGCACATTTAAATCGGTACGAGATCGCGGACTCAAACACCGTGTTTTATTTTGGAATGTTGGAAATTTATGATTTTAATATGAATATTAAAACAAGAAGCGGTCGTGGCGCAGTGGTGCAGCGTCTCACTGTACATTGGACGGTTGCGGGTGCCAGTTTTAGTCAAGGAAATAAGTTATTTTCATTTCTTTCTTGAGTTTCACCATTTAACACCAAATTTCTCAATAATTTAATTTAATTATTAAATCAATCAATAATTTAATTAAGTGGTTCCTCTTCTTTATAACAAACTGGATTAAAATACAAAAGAAGAAAACGAAACAATAATATTTTATATCAATCACAAAAAAAATGTCTAAAATACCTAAAACACTATGGTAGTGACTTCGAATACACACAACTATTTCCGCTATGAGTCACCTCACGAAAGCTTCATACAAAAATAGCCAACTTCGATCGATGTATGTATGTACTTGTACGAGTGCGTCCTTCTAATAATTGCTGGGTAAATCACTTTTAATAATTGCCTGCCCTTTTTAGTATGGTTGAGTCGATTTTGGTTAAATTTATTTTATACTAGCTTTTGTATGTGGCTTTGTCCTCGTGGTCAAATTGTAATAATTAAGAAAAATTCAGCGGAAAGTGAGGAACGGAGTGTCTTAGCACTAGGCCTACCCTGTTGTGTGCGGGGCTTAGAAGAGCTGTTTTTTTTTTAAGTTTTGTATTATACATACATACGTATTGTAAGTGTTCCATGTCAGACAGTAGGTTACATTCAAAAAAACGATTAACGTAATATAACCTATAAACATCCTCGATAACTGTCCAACACAAAAAAAAACTCAACCTAGTAGTTCCTGAGATTAGCGCATTAGAACAAACAAACTTTTTGCTTTTATAATATTAACTTAAATGTAAGATATATTTAGGGTATTATCGTTTTTAGCAGGGTAGGTAGAGAGAAAACTTTAATACGACAATTCGATCTCTAATTTCTACGCGGCTTCGCCTGCTTAAACTTATTCTTTATTATACCCAGTTTAAGCAAAATCTTTATGCAAATTGTAGCTTACATGTTTTTTTTTATTTATAAGGTAAATCCGTAGAGTCTTTGTGTGAAAATGGAACAAACATCCATCCCCATAAACTTTCACTTATATAATATTATTTTTTTTATATAATAAAAATAATTATTTAGGCTCCTGCACCACTATAAGGCTCGTGCTGGCGCAAGTGCTTCACCGTGCGGCTGTAAACGAGACAGTGAGATTGTGAGTTCGATTCCCACTCGGGGGAATGAAATATTCAATGTTTTTATTTCTTCGTTCTGGTAACGAGGCAAAGTACGGCGTTGAGTTCCATCACTTAACATGCAATACCTCTTGAATTCGGTGCAAGGTAGGGAACAGAAGTTTTAAATGAAGACGGAGTGTGTAAACACTAGTTTGTTGGTTCCTTGTACCCTGATATGTGCTGGATACAAAATGAACATCAGATATTTCATAGTAAGGGCCTTTAGTGAACCGGCGTCAAGCTTCCGCATTAGTCATTCTGAAAGCTCTGTAATAACTTGTAACCGTTGGAAGCTCTTTGAACTGAAAATTCGGTGGAATTGCTTATTTGGTTAATATAATGCTTTAGAAGAGGTTGGTTGGTTTAGTTTATTTTAGAAATCTTGCTTATTTTTTTATTTTTAAGCTTCGCTTATAGCAGGGTATTTAGGCAGAGGAAACTTAGTGTTAAGGCACTCCGTTCATCAAGAACCACAATTTTTTTTGTTCCCAGAGAGACAAAATGTAAAAAAAATGTTGAAGGGAATGATTTATTTTTATTTAAATGGGGAATCGAAAATTGGCGGTAGTTTGACATAACAATTATGTCAACTGACAGACGAATGCCACCTCAGTCTACCCGCGACCACGGACTACTGCAAAGTGTTCGAAACGTCGGGTTTCTAAAAATGTATAAATAAATAATAAAATAAAATTAAAATAAAAATCTTTTATTTCCAAGCGACACAGGCTCATAGTTGGTTAGTACAATGAATTACTTAAGAACTATGTTAGTAACATAAAATACAAACAAGGATAACATACAATAAAATACAATAAAATAAAATAAAATAATATAAAATACAATACAAAAATATTATTCAAAGAAAAATTAATTACAAATCCAAATATAAATATAAATAAATAAATAAGTATAAAAATACAAAATATAAGTTTCATATAATATGTATAATAATCGTGAAAAAAGAACAAAGAACTTATTAGGTATGTGAATAATATATTGATTATATTGCTTTTTCTTTTTTTTTAGCTTCACTGTGCCCCGCTTATAGCAGGGTAGTCAGAGGGAATCTAGTGCTAAGTCACTCCGTTTTCCATCTTCCGCCAAATTCGGTATTGCATGTTAAGTGGCACAACTCACCGCCACGTTATTGCCTCGACACCACAGCGAAGAATTGAAAATATTAAATGTTTTCGAATCCACAACCTGTCACGTTAATAGTGACACGCTCGTGTCCCTTCGCCACGACTGGCCTCAATTCTGATTATAAAAAAAAAACAGTATCACGCTGTATCTTGCATTCAGCAGGGTAGGCAGATGGAACCCATTGTCAGTTAAGACACTCCGTTCCCCATTTTCCGCCGAGTTTTGTAGGCATTGTGTGTTGAGTAGCGGAACTCAACGCCACACTTGGTGCCGACACCAGAGCGAAGAAATGAAAATATAAATGTAAATAAATATTTCATCTCCTCAAGTGGGGATCGAACCCACAATCATTCAATTTCACAGTCACACTTTGTGCCCCTGCGCCGATTGGCCTCAAATTCTGATTATATTGTTATATTATAAAGTAACTGATAACTTATCAGTGCATTCAATATATCTTGAAACGGACTAAATACCTATACGTAAATATGCATATATCAGTGTGAAAGCTAAAAATAAACTCATTTTGATTATATTTTATCTTGATTGTAAACTAATTGAATTTGATAGGTGTATTATTGTAGTATATTTTATGTTTTTGTTTGGTAAAAAGAACGCAGTGGTGAGACACTCCGTTTTCCACTTTTAACCAATTAAAGACGTTGTGTCTATTAATAATCAGCTTCACACTGTATGCCGTACACAGCAGGGTAGGAGAGGGAACCTAATGTTAAGACACTCCCGTTCTCAACTTGCAGTTGAACTTTTCGAGGCATTACGTGTTGACTGGCGGAACTAAACGCCAAGCGTTTTCTACAACACATGACCAGAATTTGTCTGAAAATAAAATATATAACAATATTACAAAGCTGATAAGGTTGTATGGCTGAACGCACTAATCTCAGGAACTTTAGAGGGTTAAAATTGAAAAAATATTATTTATTTTTTTTCATTTCTTCCTTTCACCCGCTTATCGACAAACGATTTAGGCTAAATTAAAAAAAATCTGATAAACATCAGATTTTTGTTGTGTTCCTCATATAGCACAGGAGCAGAGGGAACATGGGAACCTAGTTTTAAGGCAATGAATTTACTCACACGCCACAATTAATTCAATTAAGCCATACACAACTCTTAGTTGTTTCTATTTGACCACGTATTCAAAGATGGTAAAAGCTAGTGATGTACAAACAAAAAAAAAACAAATAAACATACATAAGAGAGGAAAGAACTTTAAAATAATGATTGATTGACGATAATAGGATAAAATATTTATATATAAAAATAATGTCCGATATAAACTTGTCTCTCGGAATAAAATAACAATTATTTAAGCGGGTTCGTTCACACCACTAGTAGACCCTGAATGTCTTAAAATATGTGTTGTTTCAATATCGTATACGATAATGTATGTTAAATTGTATATAATATATATATTTTTATTTGGCTTTACTCATTATCCTATAAATGACACTAAATTTTAGTGTCAAGATACTCCATCCTCCACTTTAGATCTAATTTTCGATATTGCTAGTTGGGTGGCAGAGTTAAACGCTGCACTTTGTCTCGCCAGAGTGG
This sequence comes from Heliconius erato x Heliconius himera, assembly GCA_013421005.1. Classification (NCBI taxonomy): domain Eukaryota; kingdom Metazoa; phylum Arthropoda; class Insecta; order Lepidoptera; family Nymphalidae; genus Heliconius; species Heliconius erato x Heliconius himera. The sequence continues at coordinate 87,174 of JAATLQ010014690.1, read as the reverse complement.
TGTAATGGAAATACGTTGTACGTATGAGTAAGAATCGAACTCAAAATCATTGCCTTTACAGATTGAGCCACGTCGGCCTTTTATTTCATTTTTAGAATGTATTTCGAAGGCGGTGTTAGTAGGATCATTTGTTATCCTAGGCTCCTCACTGACCTGAGGCACAGTGAATTCAAATATTTATTTTTAATGGAAATCGAACCCACAACCTGTCCCATTTACAATCGCATGCTTCTGCCACTACCACGACTGGTCTCAATTTTTTTTACATTTTTAAAGTGTTTGCGGGTTCGAGTCCCTCTACGTTCGAATTTTTATACGTTTTCTAAATAAGTATTGGTCTCAAAAAGTAATTATATCTCATATTATGTAGATTTATCTAGAAATTAAGAAACAATATCCAACTAAAAGTAAAATCTAATAAAAAAACCAAAGCAACAATAATATAATTATCAACTTTTACTATTGTTAAGTAGAAATCACGATTTACGTGAGAAATTATAGAAGCCATAACTTATTGTTTAACAAGATGATAACTTTAGTGACTTTCTAAGTGTTATTAACATTGTAATGTAATTTCGATTCTATTAAATACATACATACATACGTAACGCGGCGTTGAGTTACGCCACTCAACACGGTAAACGAGAGAATGGGAACGAGATCCTTCTAAGAATAGAGTTTGTTTTATAAATAATATCTGTCGTGCGTTTCTCATAAGCGTATAGAACGCTTATGAGAAACGCACTCTATATAGCGGTGGAGGCAGATCATCTGCTCCAGATGCATCCTGATTCTGAGCACGATCCTCAGATATAAATCAGTTTCACGCTGTATCCCGCACACAGCAGAGTAGGCAGAGGGAACCTACTGTTAAGACACTCCGTTCCCCACTTTCTGCCGAATTCTGGAGGCATTGCGTGTTGAGTGGCAAAACTCAACGTCGCGCTTAGCCTCGACACCAGAGCGATGAAATGGAAATATAAATTACTTAACTTTATATCGAACATTATTCGCCCGCTTATTAGGAGTGAATTCTAAAAAAACCACGAAACACGTGTTCAATAAAATATTTTTAACAGTCTGAATTTAATTTTTTATAAAAATCGGTGGCAATTTAAAGATTTTTACATATAAACTTTCAACCCCTTTTTTGAACCCTTATGGGGTAAATTCTTAAAAACCATGAAAGACGTGTTCAATGAAATATTTTTAAGAGTCTGAATTTCAAATTTTATAAAAATCGGTACAGATTAAAAATTTTTTCCATACAAACTTTCAACCCCTATTTCATCCCTTTAAGGTAAAAATTTTTCAAATTCCCTTCTTAGTGGATATCCAGAATATGAAAATAAACATCTGCCCAAATTTCACGTTTCTACCATCAGCGGTTACGGCTCTGCGTGCGTCTTACCTCAGTCAGTCAGCAGAAGTCCTTTTATATGTATAGATATAGGGGATCGAACCCACAACCAGTCGGTTTTACAGTCACACTTCGTGCCGCTGCGCCACGACTGGCCTCAGATATCCCGCTACATTTAATTTTTTATGCGTTTCCTAAATAAGTAAATAAGTATTTATAAATAAGTATAATTATCATTTTCATATTTGTTTAGTCAATTTAAAACTTATTGGCGGACTCGCTTTACTGGTTTTGATGAAACTCGCGTATATTTAGCAGTTATCAGAAACAAATCCATACGATTTACAGGCTTAGTTTTTTTATTCCACGCTGTTTCCAGCATTTAATGGGGAACTTAGTGTTAAGACACTCTTTTCCCCATACAAGGCTAAATTTATAGGACAGCTGCTAAATGGTGAATCTCAACGTCGCGCTAAGCTATTTATAAAAAAATAGTACCATCCGAACAAAGCCAGGTGAGATGCTACTTGTATAAAAAGGCAGGACGCTGTATATTTTAAAACCAACTCAGGTAGATATTGGAGATAAAGACACCCGAAGGTCACTTCTAAAACTCGTTTTCTCAAAATCACAATGCAAATGCTATAAACTATACATTTTTATTGTTTTGCTTTGAATATTATAACGGTATTAATTTTTTTTCATAATTTTAAAGAAATTAATAAGGTAGACTTAAAGTTACTTAGTAACTAATCCTTTTGAGTTTATCCTTTGTAACAACTCTACTCTCTCTATAGCTCAGTGGTTTCGTTTTCGTACTAAAATTATTTAAATTAAAATATGAATATCAGTTTAGTTTTACAAGAGTAAGCGTAATATGAAACTCCAGTTTTTAAGTGTAGAGCAGAAAGTTGAAGACGCAATAGATATGTTTCAAAGTTTCTTTTTTTACTCTATTTTTTTTCTCTTTTTTTTGACAGCTTGACGCTATATCCTGCACATGTAAGGTCGCAGAGGGAACCTTGGATCTAAATGTTAAGATACTTCAGTTCCCCACTTTCCAAATTCTGGTGGCTTGTTCAGTGGCAGAACTCAACGTCGCGCTTTGCCTATTTACCAGAGCGAGAAAAATGAGTGTCAATTTTAGAGAAACATATAAGTATAAGTATATATTTATAAACATATACAACATGCAGAAATGACACTTCGTTTGAATTTTCAAACGTTTGTCATAATTGACTATAAATGGGAATTGATCGCGTGTTATTTTTTTAAACTACACATTTCCTTTGGAGGTATTGCGTGATGAGTGGCGGAACTCAAAGCCGAAAATGCGAAAAGTGAGGAAGGGAAGTATCTTAATGAGAATGGAGTGTTCTAACTCTAGGTTTACAGGTTCCGTTTGCCTACCCAGCCATATGCGAGATACAACGTAAAGCTAAAAAAACCGTTTGGTTTCTACATATAGTAAAGAAGCCAGACAGAAACTATGTTCTCATAGATGACATCGTAAGATTTGGTCTAGTAAAGTGTTTTTTTTTATTAGTTAAGAAGAAAATATAAGAAAATAAAAAATGAAATAAAATACATAAGAACAATATAAAGATACTACTTAAAATGCTCCTAAATATTATTATATAAGTATGGGTGTGCCCATAAGTTTTTACAATAATTGCAGTATTCACTTTAAAATAATAATATAAATAAAAAATGCTAAAAACTTCAAGTTATTATAACAAAAGAAAAAATAATCTTCTCCACAAATCTACTGCATCGATTTTGATAAAACATTCATTTCAAGACAATGCGTTGCAACCCTCGATACTTATCCAGGTATATAGTGTACAAAAAAGCAAAGAAACGGTCATGACCGTAGCGTCATAAGCGTAAGGGTTGTAGGTTTGATTTCCACTCGGTCACATGCATTTTTTTGCATTTCCTCGCTCTAGTAACAAGACAAACTGCGTGGTTAAATTCCGCGTGGTATACAGCGTGAAACTATTTAATTTAATAGTAAAGAAAACAAGTTTATAAAAAAAATTGAGATACATCTCAAAATTGCATTCTTCAAGGCCAGCTGCGCATACGCATCGAAGTACGATACGAGCTCTACTACAATTCAAGTCAGTCTTAGCTTAGCGCTCGTGTCGGTCGCACGTGTCCGCGCTTATAGAGTTAAATAAAACTAAGTTTTTCATTTAATTTTTCTGTGAGTCGGTTTTTTAGTTGTGTTGTGTTTGTGTTTTGTGTATAAAAAAAAGATTCTTTTTATTTTGAGGTATGTATTTTTTTTTTATATATTTTTTTATTAATTTATTTATTATTTTTAATATTACTAAGAAAACATATTATTAGTATCGTTATATTTCATTGTATATAGCAATAAACTTTGAATGTAGAGTTTATTATTTATTGTGTTAACTTAGCAATCATAATTTTATACTTATAATTTTAAGTAGGTATATAACTTATAATTTAGTTTTTATACATTGTGGGTTGATAGTATTTTTGTATTGAATGGAATTATTGTAATTGAAATAAAAAAAAACTTTTTTTTCTTCAACTTCGTATTGTGAATTTAACTAAAATGGAAAATACGTCTTTTTCATTTTTTTTTTGGAATAATTTTGTAATTTTGTAAATATTTTGATCAATTGAAATGTAACTTTTATGATATTTAATTACTGAATATTAAAATAAGAAATAAAAGAAATAATTAAAAAAAACTTTGATTTTAAAAATAGAAAAAAAAAACAATAAACTGAAAAGCTACATAAAATGAAATCAAATTTACATATGTATTTAAAGTAGCCATTAAAAAAGCAAAAAATAAAAAAAAAAATTTGTAATATATATTAATTTTCCATTAATTTCTTATAACATTGGCTAGTGCTGTACTCTACCTACAATTATAATTATTGCTTATCGAAGGCGGATAAACGTTATCGATGTGGTATTTGCGTCACTAAGATTAAATGCAAGTTAGTGACTAAATAATAATAAATAATCTTAGTGTCTCGAGGAAATTAAATATTTAATACTTTAATTTCTTTTTTTCGTTCTGGTGTCGAGGCTAAGCGCGGTGTTGAGTTCCGCCACTCACACGGGGTACAGAGTGCAGCTGAAAAAAAATCTTCTTCGTCTTTTAGCAATTTTGTTTTTGAAAATGCAAATACTTTTTAAGCATGACTGTTTGTTTTTGACGTATATTTCATAATTAGATTTCATTTATAGATAATAGATATTATGAACAAAGTGCAGCATTGAATTACTTTAATTTATTTTCGCTCTTTGCCTTATTTTTTTAATAATTATTATTACAGTATACTTTAATATATTTAAAAGTATAAGAAACATGTATAATGTAACAACACGTTACATTTATAGATCATGCACTTAAAATAGGCATCTTCACGCGTTTTCTCACATTTTTGCAAAGTAGGATTAGCCCACCCCGTTTCTCTCATTTTGCCCAATTTGCGAAAAAAATTCACGATGAGTGGCGGAACTTAACGCCGCATTTACTCTGCTATAGCGGAAAAATAAAAAGAAATACAATATATTTAAGGTTGTATAATAAATCATTTATAAATGACTACAAGCTGCATTACAAAGCATGCACTTTGATTCAATTATCTATAACATTACGTGAAGCAAACAATATTTTCCTTTAATAAAATAACCTATTGTTATAAATATTATATTAGTTATAATGTTAATAATGTTCGAGTCCGTCATAGCGCAGGGGCACAAAGGAATGACCGCAAAAGCTTCATATGATGGGTTCGATTCCTCGAGGAAATTCTATATTTAATATTTTCGTTGCTTCTATCTGGTAACGAGATAAAGCGCGGCGTTGAGTTCTGCACGTCAACACGCAATGTCTGGAGAATTCCTCGGAAAGTAAGGAAATCAATTGTGTTAATGTGAATGGAGTATCTTAAACACTAGGTTCTCAGGTTCCCTCTGCCTCTGCTATGCGCGGTGTACAGCGTTAAAATAAAAAAAAAAACATAACATTTTAATTCCTTTACCCGAGTGGGAATCGAACTCACAACCGTAGCATTTACTATCAGTCGAATATACTTAAAAATTAAAAATAAACAAAGTTGTAAATTAAATTTATGTTAAGGTACAATCGTAAAACTTTTTTGCTCCAAGATGAATATTTTTAATGTGAAAAGATGACCATATAAGAGTGAGAGATGCCTCCTCTGCGCACAGCATCCAGGGGGGTCTTCTGTGTTTTTAATTTTGGTATAGAAGGTCAACAGGTTCGATTTTTTACATTCAAAAACTAATGAAGAAACTGAATGAATTTTGGTTTATTGTTTGTTTATTCTTTACTACTTTTCTTTATTTGTGTAGGAAATATGGACTATCGGGGCGTTGGTTGTAGGTTTAATTCACAGTCGAGGAAATGTATTTAAATATTTTTTTTATTCCTCCGTCCTCGTAGTCATACACACGAAAGTTGCGGCGTTGAGTTCCGCCATACACACGAAATATCTTTAAAATTTGGCGGAAATTAGGGAATAGAGTATTTTCCCTTTACAACCCTGCAATATACTATATGTTAAATAATAAAATATTACTGACAATACTGACATTTTTATATCAATTTAAAATTTTATAGTGCTTGCTATTATTTGAATAAACAATATATTGAAAATTCAAATTAAATTAAAAAACTACTACTAAAGTATCTTGATTTAGGCCTATGATTAAACAATCTTAATATATTTTATGAATAAGTCATAGAAAGATAGGCGTTGAGTAAAACTGTTCTAGTTAAAACTGAATGAGTCAGTGGGAAACAAAATGACGATGATACTTTTTGGATCTTCATTTAAATTATATAGAAATTAAGATTTTTTTTATCAGCTTCACGCTGTATCCCGTACTCAGAAGGGAAGGCAGAGGCACTTCGGTCCTCACTTTGCCGAATTCTGGAGCATTGCGTATTAAGTGGCAGAACTCAACGCCGCGCTTAACCTCGACACCAGAGCAAAGAAATGGAAATATAAATTTAAGTAAATATTTCATCTCCTCGAGTGGGAATCGGACCCACAACCAACTAGGTTTTATAGTTACACTTCGTGTCACTGCGCCACGAATGGTCTTTTAAGGTTCGGAAATAAAAATATAATCTAAGACGTGATCCAAATTTTTTCTGGGCCAGTGTCTTACTGTTTAGCTTAGGTTCGATCCCCATTCAGGGGTTTTAGATATTTTTTGTTTATTTATTATTCCTACATTCCGGAGAGGAAAATATTTAAAATAGTATACAGATATGCATTTTTTTATTTTAAACATTTTTTTACTGTTTTAATTCGATTTAATATGTATTTTTTGCTGAGAAGCCCAGGTTCTTTTCCAATTAAAGAAAATAGTTATTTTTCATACTTATAATGATTAAATTTATATGTAATTAACATTTTTAGATGTTAGTTTTAAATCTTCCCCATCAATTATCGGAATTCGGTTCAGAAATAGTCCCCTCGGTGGTCGCCACTCGAAATAGACGGTCGTTTCGTATTTCCTTTGGAATAACTTGAGTTAAGTTTGTTTCTCAAATATATGAGAAATATAATGAAGACCGACGGAGAAGAGAGTGTTTCAACACTATTAAATTTATTTTAAGAAATTATAAATTATATTTTTGGTTCTAAGTATTTCCTGTATTATTTAAAAAAATATGAAAAATTCTCTCTCAGATCTCAGATTTCCTTTCAAATTTTGAAACTTTTTTTTACATAAACTTTATAATCTGTAAACATGATGTTAAAAAATGTAAAGTAGATGTGTGCAATGTGGACCTGGCGGGAGTCAAACTGGTCACCTTTTGGTTACCAACTAAAGTGATCTTTGAAATGAAACATAACATTGTTTTTTTTTATAATCTTGTCGTAAGATTATAATAAATACAATTTTGGGTCTACCCAAAAAATAATACCGAACGATAGTACCTATATGATATGTAAAAGCGTTGAGTTCCGCAATATTTTTAAAAAACCCGAGGGGAACGGAGTACTTAACAGGTTCCCTCTGCCTACCCTGCTATATGCGGGATACAGCGTGAACCTGATAAAAAAATAGCTTTATTAGTTTCTTATACATTTGTTTCATATTTCTAAATACTACCATATCAATTGGTTATCGAACCCGTGACATTCGACACGGTTAGTCGAACCGGAAACATTACTATGGTGATAATATTGAAACATATTTCTTCTGATTAGACGAAATGGCGTCTTTTTACTGTTATCAAACATTATGAATGCTGATAACAGCTAGATAGATATATATGATTGTTTATTAATTTTTATTTGACGTTTTTTTTGTGTGATAAGTTGAAAAAGTAAAGTTGATGATAGATGTTGGACATTTTTTTTTGTTTTTACTTACTTCTTCAGCTTCACGCTGTATCCCGCACACAGCAGAGGGAACCTAGTGTTAAAACACTCCGTTTCCCATTTTCCGCCGATTTCTGGAGGCATTGGGTGTTGAGTGGTGGAACAAACCGCTGCGCTTTGCCTCGACACCAGAGCGGAGAAACGAAAATATAAATGTAAATAAATATTTCATTTCCTCGAGTGGGGATCGAACCCACAACCAGTCGATTTTGCAGTCACACTTCGTGCCTCTGCGCCACAACTGGCCTCAATGTGTCTGTGTGTATAATATATACTTAATATTATAAGTAATATTTTGATTACTCATATATGGTTATATCATAAGTTTTTTATAAGAGGTCACAAGATCAAATAAATGAATAAAGAATATCGATATTCTGTTTTGATACTTTATGCAAAAAAAAAAAACAACATATTCTTATTCGATACATGCTTGTCTTCGCATGTCAATAAAACGTGATAACTCATGAGAATTACATCATTTTAAACATATTAGCTTGTTTTCTATTAAAATTTGTTTTTAGTGTCAAATTTGAACCTGTGATCTATACGAACGTAATGTGTCGAATATTTTAATTTTTTTTATCAGCTTCACGCTGTATCCCGCACACAGCAGGGTAGGCAGAGGGAACCTAGTGTTAACACACTCCGTTCCCCACTTTCTACCGAATTTTGAAGGCATTGCGTGTTGAGTGGCAGAACTCCACGCCGCGCTTAGCCTCGACACCAGAGCGAAGAAATGGAAACATAAATTTAAGTAAATATTTCATCTCCTCAAGTTAGGATCGAACCCACAACCAGTCGGTTTTATAAAAACTAATAAAAAAGGCGGAGAGAAACTAGTATTCCGTTCCTCATTTTTCACCAGAGTCATTTCTCTGAGTAGCAATCGAACCCTCAACCATCTAAGCTACAGACAGAAGCTGCCATTGCGCCACGATGGTTTCTCTTATCAAAAAAAAAAGTAATTTTGTACTACACAAAGTGAAATGAGTAAAAATTATCTTTTAAAAACGAGGACACTGTTAGCGGCTTCAATGCCGCAAATATCTATCGTATTTCAATATAAAGGTCGAAAACTAAAGTGACGTTTATTATATTATATTATATTTATTTAATGTAAATTGATGATAGCCTTGCGAAATAAAAGTGGTAGTGGACTGCCTCGGACTATCCGTAGCGCTTATACTTCTATGGGGAATATGGCGGGTTTGATTCCAATTTAGGGTATAAATTAATAAATGATTGTTATTAACTAACGTGAAGAAAGGAGTGTTTTAACACTAAGTTCTCTTTAAAAGAAAATGATAATCTGTGATTGAACCATATAAGGTGCTTGGTTTCTCTTCATTTTTTTCAAGCTTCACGCTGTATCCCGCATTCACATACATCAGGGTTTAATTGACATTAAGTGCTTCGTCTTTTTATCTGTCTGAATGAAATCGAACTCACAACTGTCGTGTTTACAGTCAGCGTGCCACTATGCCACGACGGCCTTAACAAGGTTTTTAAATATATGTTTTTATATTATATTCAAAGTATTTATTGGAAAGTATCTATATTATTTAGAGTAAAATAAAAATGTATCGCGCGTAGAGTATTATGTATGGATATGTGAAGACGAGCACGCGTGCGGAACTCGTATTGGTGTCGCCGCTCTGTAATGATTATTAGCCCACTATGTGTACTGTTGACAGAAAAAAATGTATAGTGAAATGTTAAAAATTTAATATTAAATTTATGATATTAAGTATATTTAATTTATGTTTTTTTCTGCTATTCGTCTATTGGAATAAAACTTTGCAATTATTATTTTATGGTACAACCTACCTTTGTGCGCTAAAATACAAAAATAAAATTAAAACGATGTAATAAATAACTCAAAAAGTAAAATAGTTCAGGAGCACAAACGTACGACTTTAAAGCTTACTGCCTCCTGCATTCGGCGCTAAATGGAGAAATTGGAGCGGAGTGTCTCAACACTAAGTTCTCAGGTTACCTCTGGGTACCACGCTATGAGCGGGATGTAGCGTGAAACTAAAAAAAATATATATTTAATTTGCTTGCTGTCTCTACAGCATTGACAACGGAAGTTAGCGGAGCGTGGTGTTGCGCAAGCGCTTTTGTCTTACGCAGCTATACCAGTGTATTATATCTGTATACAATATGAGTTATTTAGCATTTTAAATAAGTGAATTTGTAAGAGAACGACGGCTGTAGGTTCGATTGCAGTCAGGGGAAGCAATTATTTTTATTTCACAGTTCTCGTAAAATAGATATGTACGCGACGTTGATTTACTTGACTTTTTTTTATGTGTATTTTACGATATAGTTATGTTGTAAGGATATATAGGATAGGACGGGATAAGAAAGAATAGAGGGAAGAGCATGGAAGAGAAAATTTAAGTTAATTATTAGACTATCTAATTTTTATTTTATACCAATATTCGAGATTTGCTTATATCATGCGATGAGCTGCGAAACACAACGCCGCGCCGTACAGCTTCTAGCTGGAGCGGGGAAATGAAGGGTGTTGTAGGAACCTGGGAAACTCCGAACCTTGTGTTGAAATACACCGTTCCTATTAAGCCACTTTTCACCAATTTCCGTCGAATTCGAAAGGCATTGCATGTTGAATAGCTGAATCAACGCAGCGCTTTGCCTAACTACCAGATTGAGTAAGTTAAAATATTAAATATTTAACTTCCCCGAGAGGAAATCGATTCCACGACCTCTGGTCTTTCGTTTACAGTCCTTTAGCCCCAGCACCGTGAAAATACTCAAAAGACATTCTTAAGGTAAAACACATAAAATGAGTAAATTTCAAGTAAACCACTTTAAAATACATAGTGACTGCTCCGTTTTAGGTTCTCAATAAAATTTCCAAGTAAAATTAAATGATTCACAGACGCTTTATAGTGTTTTAGTCATTGTTAGTGGGTCAATGTTAGGAAGCACTTGGTTTTAATAGCACTTCGAAAAGTGCTTTTGATGATGACATAATTGTTTAATAATATGCTGATTGTAGGTTCGAATCTTGCTTGGGGTAAGTTAGTATGGCAAAGTTGGGATGGGAAAGGTTTCATCTTTTTATTTTATCTTCTATTGATCTCTCTCTCACTCGGAAGGAAAAAATCGTTTTCTCGATCTGGTAACATGTCAAATGTCTTAAAAAATTGGCGTAACGAGTCATTTAACACCAGGTTCCCTCTACTACCCCTCTACTTTATGCGGGAAACAGCGTGAAGCTAAAAATATATTTTTTATTATAATAAAAATGGATAATAGTGCCCCCAAATGAGTTTTCACTACTATAAGAGCCAAGCACGTCCTAATTGTGCCTTCGTAGCACATTTTTTTAATTACTGTGTTTTTAATTTTAAAAAATATTCTCATACTCATAACATGCTTACTATATCTTAAAAGTTTATACATATTATAATTAAAAGGTCGCTATAAATATTTTATTTACATTTTTTCATGTAAAAAATATTTAATTAATTGGTGAGTGCGTGGGGAACAGAGTGTCTTAACACTAGATTCCCTCTGTTCAACCTTTTATATGCAGAATATAGTATGAACCTAAAAAAATATTATTAATTCTAGAGTGTGTAATACATACATATATTTACAAGTAGTTTAAAAATGGTTGTCTTTTGAATCTAATTATCCACATAAGCTTTTGTAATCCTGCTAAATATCTAGAATTCGGGGCAGTGCGCGGAGAACGGAGTGCCTTAAAACAATTTTCCTTTAGTCTAACCTGCCACGTGGTAAAAAAGAGGATAGCTATTACAAACTCAATGTGCTATAGATATGTGAGATCTGAAAAAGAAGGTGATTGATAAATAACTTCTTATATTAAAACATTAGTAAAAATAATTTCCTGTGAATAATTACAAAATTAATTTTAGTTTTGTAAATATTTAATATTTTCACTTCCTCGCTCTGGTACCCGTTAGTTCCGCCACTCAATACGTAAAACCTCCAGAACGGAAGGAACGGAACACGTGGAACGGAAGACATGGAGTGTTTTAAATGCTAGATTCCCAGGTTCCCTCTACGAACGAAAAATAAAAAGAACGAAAAACAGCGTGAACGCAATTTTAACTTAATTAAACAAATCCAAGCTTATTTCGCAGTTGTTATCTTCATTAGCGTCGGTGGTCATTGACCTCTCTATGGGGGTAGTCATGTTGCACAAGCTGTGACTCAGTTAGTTAGTACAAAAATGTTTATTTAAGTTTATTGTTTTAGTCTTATGTTTGTTTTACCCTTTTCGATAAGGTAGTGACTGTATTCCGCACACAGCGGGGTAGGCAGAGGGAACCTAGTGTTAAGACACTCCATTCCCCACTTTCCGCCGAAATCTGGAGGCTTTGTGTGTTGATAGGCGGAACTCAACGCCGCACTTTGCATCGACACCAGAGCGAAGAAATGAAAATATAAATTAAAATAAATATTTCATTTCCTCGAGAGGGGATCGAACCCACAACCCACAGTTGATTTTGCAGTTACACTTTGTGCCTCTGCGCCACGACTGGCCTCACTACCTCTGGCCTCTGGTTATACTATTCAGTATACTAGTAATTAAGACTGTTAAAGGTTTGTGCCTGGCCTGACTCTGAGGCCACTCATACCGCGAGGACATAAACGCTGCAGTTGTGAGTTCGAATCCCACTCGAAGAGATGACATATTAAATATTTTGATTTCTTTTCTCTGGTAACGAGACAAAGCGCGGCATTGAATTTCACCACTCAGCCCGCAATATCATAAAAATTATACGGGGGTATAAGAAGGGGACGGAAGTATCCTAATTAGAACGGAGTATCTTAAGACTATGTTCCCAAATTCTCTCCGCATAAATAAAAACTTTAAATAGGCAGAATCTGGAGATAATGTGACTTATCACTTACAGTGTCCATGCCCTCACAAAGATGAACATAGGTAACAACAATATTTTTAAAGTAGGCTAAGACTAAAAGACTAGAGTCGACAGACGCCGAGTAAAAGTCTACTTTTTACTAAAAATTTCAGTTTCTGTCAATATTAAAAAATAGAGCATCTCCATGTTTTAAATTAAGCATAGCTTTTGTTTCGACACTAGTTCTAGACCTAGTTCTTACAATCAAGAATGGACAGTATAACGTGGAATACTTACTAACCTATATATTTTTGTATGTAAAGTGGATTTTGTCATATTTATCTGGTATTTTAGTTTTTGTAGCGTAGTGGGAACCTGAATTCTATTCGAGGAGGATAACTAATTTATTTTTTGTAATAGTAAATGTATGTCAAAGGGAAGTGCAACTTATTGAAGTTGAAAAATTTAGGTTTGCATTATGTATGGAATTAATAAATCAAATAAATCTGCTTCACACTGTATCCCACACACAGCAGTAGGCAGAAGGAACTTAGTGTTAAGACACTCTGTTTACCCACTTTCTGCTGAATTCTGGAGGCATTGATTGTTGAGTGGAACTCAACACCGCGCTTTGCCTCGACACAAAAGATAATTTTTTTGAATATTTCATTATAGAATGAACTATAATTATAAATTTGAAATAGTTTTATCTGTAATATGAATATAAATTGTAATTTTACTTATTTTTCTTTTTATTTACTGAAAATTCTTAAATCTTGCCAAATTTTCTTTTGTTTTGTTTAAGTAGAAATATCAAATAGTAATATTTGCGTTCTGATTGATGTGGAGTTAAAATACTTATTTTACTTGTTATAATTAAAATGTTTTGTTCTTAACTTCACCCTGTATCCCGCCATTACGACACTCCGCTCTCCATTCTCCTCTCAATTTTCGAGGTATCGTATTAACAATACACATACATTATACAATTCTAGTCCCAACTATAATTTTTATTCCATAATATATTACAAACAAAACAGGAAGACATACATACATACATTTACACATATATCAAATAGTGCATACAATATGTCACTGGTATCCTGTTCAAGAGTCAAGTGGCTGGAGACCTAGTTTTCTAAACCCATAGAGTAGTTCAATATTGGCTTAATCATAAATCTCACTTCATTTAGAGGTGTCAGATGCTATCGGCTCGACTAGTCGTCGCCGGCAACTTTGCTTGCGTGGTCTTTAAGACGAGAAATGGAAAATCTATTTTTTTGTGGGAATTTTGAGAAATGCTCTCCTACAGTTCCTGACCTACCTATATACCAAATTTCAACTTTCTAAGTCCCTTAGTTTCTTCGTGGGGAGAACATTTAAATTTAGCAAGTAGGTTCTTTGGCTAGTGTTAAACAGTACTAATATAGAATTTCTTGAAATCTTTATTCCTTAAATGGATTTTTTATTTTATAGTTCACGGAAATGAACTCGCGGCCATTAGTTACTTAACAAAAGTTCCTAAGAAAGTTAAAATAAACTCTCTTGTTTCAGAACCAGTAATGATCAAAATCTAAAACACCACTAAACATGGCGAGCGCAGGAGCTGTTCTCCTCGAGGCTCGGCCCTTCCGGCCCTTCAAGTCCTCCGAAGAATACCTCTATGCTATGAAAGAGGATCTTGCTGAGTGGCTGACAGTCCTCTACCCTGAATTACGCATCACTGCTGACAACTTCTTGGACAGGTTGGATACAGGCGTCGCACTGTGCAGGGTAAGTCTTTGATATTGCTTAACCGACTTCAAAATCTCTAATTTTTTTTAACATATTTTTTTAATATTTCACAATTTTAAAATCGATCATATGACGATTTACAACAAACATAAAATACGTATTATGCCAAATTGTATCGTTTACTTAAATATCTTTTTACACAAAAGATAAAACATATATACATTATCTAAAAGATAAGATAAAGATAGCCAATTGAAATATATTATATCAACAAATGTCGATATGCATATGACATCTCACTTAATGCTGGTTTGGTTTATCAGGCGTGAGTGGTCAGGTTTTTTTAGTATTTTCATTGAGCACCTTTAAAAACAATATTTTTTACTAGCAGCTCGCCCACGGCTTCGCCCGCTTAAAATACATGATTACTGATTTAATAAGCACAATCGATTGACAACTATAATGACTTCTAATATGATTTTTTTTACGACATTATCGTCAAAGAATTTTTGATTGTTTTAAATAAAAAAATACGGCCATTGTTGATATTTGATATTTATAAAATATATATAAAGCTAATTATGTATTACACGTATATATTTTTGTAACTTTATGTTCTTTTTACCTATATAATATACGTCTCATCATAATTCTAAAACTGTGTTAAATGTGCTGATGTTGTAGGATTCATAATATTCTTTGTAAAATAACTGTATTAATTGCCTATTAACTACTGTGCAGTTTTTAAATTAGTTACATATATTATATGAACGAACTCAAGTTGAGTTAAAACAAAGCAATTGGTGAAATTTTCAAGTAAATCGGTTCAGTACTTTCAGAGAAAAATGCGGACAAAAATATGTCGACAGACACACAGACAGACAAGAAATTAAAAAAACATCTTTTTGCTTTCTATTATTCTTTTTAAGTGTCCCTCTATCCATTTCAGTCAAAATTACTAAATGTACAGACAAAATATTTTTACTTTCTTATTATATATAGAGATAAAATTTTTTTGAGATGTGGTCATTAGAATACTATCTAGAACGACGCGCGGCGTTAAATCCCGCCACTCAACACGCATTGTCTCCAGGATTCCTTGGAAAATAGGGGGGTGGACGGTCCTTACACTAAGGCTCCCTCTGATTACCCCTGAAATAAAATTTGGATTCCTAAAATCTAGCGCATTCTTGATATATTTGTTGTCATCTCTTCCCTCGATATGTGTGCAGAGGCTTATAATATCTTATATATCTTACTATAGGATAAATTCATGATATAGAAAGGTATTTTCAACGAGAGGGATAAATCGTAAAGCCGAAAAAAAATATGCTTATTGAATCTGAAATTTCGAACTCTTTACTGTATTTCTCGGTACGTAATAACAAATGAGGTTTCAGTAAAAAGTTTTCAATGAATTTATTCAACTAAGGACTAATATAATGCTATATACAAGAGGCGCGGGTTCGAGTCCCGCTACGCTCAACCTTTTATACGTTTTGTAAAATATACCAAGAAATTGCTTTAACAAAAGTCAAATTTAGTTGCACAAATAACTTATAAAACCCAAAAAAAAAACTATATTCACTTTATTATTTCATTAATATTTTAATGAATGATCGATCGATTATTACTTAGGTCACGTACACGCGGACAAAGTGTATTGAAAACCACTAAGTTATGACGTCACTATTATTTATTAATACGTCAATATGATTTTGATATATTTTCTCTGTTGTTTTCCTTTAACTATAACCAATTTCTGTATCCCGTACTGTCCAACTTTTTTGGTCCTTTTTCCTTTTATTTTGTTAGAAAAAAAAATGTTTTAAAATTATTTCATTTCAGATTTATTAATTAAAACATAGTGTTGACTATAGCCCTTCGCTTTGGCACGCAATTTTATCTCTTTTTAAAAACTGTCGCTCCAAATATTGAATATTGATATCAAATTTCTATGAAATGCTATCAATTTAATTGTATTTTATAGTAATTTGTGTTTTTTGTAATAAAATCGTATAAAATAGTAGGTTTTAATGATAATTTTATCATTACAAGATAAACTGAGGCCATAGTGTCTCCGTGGGACACCGCCTGACTGTAAACGCGACGGTTGTGGGTTTGACTCCCACTCGATGAAATGGTTATATTTTTAATTTAATTTATTCATTATATTTAATAAAAGGCAGTCGTAGCGCATGGGCACAAAGTGTGAAGTTTATACGCGACTGGTTGTGGGTTCGATCTCCACTCAAGGAAATAAAATTATATTTGTTTCTTTGCTCTCGTGTCGAGGCAAAGGTCAGCGTTGAGTTCCGCTACTCAACACACAATGCCTCCAGAATTCAGCGGAAAGTGGAGAACGGAGTGTCTGTAACAAGGTTCCCTTTGACTACCCTGACATGTGCGGGATACAGCGTGAAGCTGATTTAAGTTATTTTCATTTCCCCGCTCTAGTAAGGGAAACGTGGCGTTGAATTCCGCCACTGAACACGCTATGACTCAATAATTAGTCTGGAACAAAGTGTCTTAATAATCAACACGCAATGTCTCTAGGCATTGCATCGTCGCTAGCACCGCCAATTTTTCTGGATTTTGGCGGTACTTGAGAAACGGAGTGTCCTAACACTAGGTTCCCTCTGTTTTCCCCGCTGTAGGTAATAGGTATGCAGGATAAAGCGTGAAATTAAAAATAACCAACAATTTCGTAACGTGACAGATTGTCGTTACTGTTTGTCAACTTTTCTATGAATGTTGCGTCGCGTTCCGGAATTTTATCATAGTTTCGTAAACTTATGATAATAGTACTTGGAATTCTAATTAATTTAGTAGGTGACCTTCGGCTTTATAGACTTAGTGTGCTGGTACGTCGTGTTTCGCCAGAAGTAGTGGGTTCACTTGATAGTAAATTATTTTTTTAAGGTTGCCTTAAAATATGTATAAATGTATACACTAACTTAAATAAATATTAAAATATTATTTTAACTACTTGAACGATACTATCATTAAAGAATATAAATCAATGGAATTATTGAATATTTTGAATGAATAACTTAGGGAAGTATTTTATGAAATTAATTTAATTTTTACTTTTGTTAATAAAATGCGACTGTAAACGAGACGGTTGTGGGTTCGATTCCCACTCAGGAGCTTTAAAATATTAAATATTTTCATTTCTTCACTTTTTTGACGAGGTAAATTGTGGTTGGGTTCAGCCATATAACACGAAATGCCTCAAGAGTTCTGTGTTAATGGGAACAGATTGCCTTAATACAAGGTTCCCAGGTTCCTTCTGCCTAGTAAAAGCTTAAGCTTATCTATAATGAAAATTTTGTTTGGTGTATTTAGAAATTGTCAAGAAGTTCATATAATAATGTTATTTTTGTCCCGCCTGACAAACATGAACTAGCATACAAAAAATTAAGCAAGGGGAACCAAATTTTTATTAAGTTTACCCTATTATAGAGATATTGTTAATAGCGGAACTCAACGCCGCGCTCGCGCATGTCGAGTTTGGACGGTGAAAATACAAAATACGATTAAAAGAAACCGAACTGACACCTATGGCGTTCAGTCAGGTTCTCTAAAATGAGAATAATTTAACTTAAAACTATAGTAACTTTTATTAGAATCCGTCTGTGTGATGTCGTCAATGCCTGAATCATTCTCATAAGATAAGAATCACGATTCTAGACTGCGTGTTTATAAATGACAAATGTGACACTACTAAAATATGAAAACAACTATACAAAGGCTGTAGCGCGACGTTCGTGGGTTCGATTCTACTCGACCCTGCTGTGGTAACAAGATACCTAAAACGAAATGCTGAGTCCCGGCACGCAATCATAAAAAATGTAAGACTATAGTTCAGAGTGTTTAAACACTAAGTTTTTTTCTGCACACCCTGTTTTTGCGGGATACAGCGTGAACTCAAAAAAATATATGAATAAATATTAAATTCATAGCAAATTGTAAATATATTATAATTTACCTTATAAAGGTGTTACGCAATCGTGACCTAACGAACGCTGACTTATTGATACATGAAGCTAATTGATAATTGCCACTAATTTTAATATTATTTATAATAACCTGTTGCGATGGTTGTGGATTCACTTCTCGCTTGGGGCAATCTTCATATGTTAAATTTATAATATATGTACGAGTATATCTATTAAACTATTCTGTTACTGATTGATAGAAAATTCACAGCCAAACTACTAGGAGTGGAAACTATTGAGTGGCGGAGCTTAACGCCGCCTCGTTACTAGAGCGAAGAAATAAAAAAAGTATTACATTTCCAACGACTTACTACTTTAAACGCTTGTACCTCTGCACCACGACTACCTTTTAATAAAATTTACACCTATAGCAGATAACGGAGAGAAAAGTCACTATTTTTTAAATAGAAAAACAACAGAAAAATAAGTAAAAAATAAACAATTTATGCAATAGCATTATAATGTAATATCAAAGTGACCTTGGGAGTGTGTCACATTAGCACCTATGCAACTTCTGTCAAGTAGGTAAGTAGATATATTGAAACTTTTTTTTAATATTGCACGTTTTGAAATGTATATTTGCTTGATTTCGAAACGGTGCCTTAAAAATATACACCAGTATTAGAATATGTATTTATTTTACGTAACAAAGTAGGGAGAACGCGCGGCGTTAAGTTCCGCTAATCAACGTGCAATGTCACAAAAGTTGGGCGGTGCGTGGGGAAGTTCGTTAACACTAGGTTGCCTACTCGGGGGAATGAAATATATATTATTTTCATTTCTTGGCTTTTCTTTGGTTTCGCCACTCAACACGCAATGATTTTAGGATTCGGCGGAAAGTGGGGAACGGGAGTGTCTTAATACTGTTCCTGTTTTTAGGTCCCGTCTGCCTATGCTACAGTATATACGGCGTAAAAGAAAAATAATAAAAAAAAATATTACTTAGTGTTTGGATCGAATCTACAACCATCGCGTTGACAGTCAGACACTGTTCCTAAAATCTAAACGCCTAAAACTGTTATTGTATTAAATTATGTTGATAAATAAATCAGCTTCACGCTGAATGCCGCACACAATAGGGTAGGCAGGGAACCTAGTGTTAAGACGCTCAGTTCCCCACTTTCCGCTGAATTCTGGAGGCATTGCATGTTTAGTGGCGCAACTCAACGCCGCGCTTTGCCCCGACACCAGAGCGAAGAAATGGAAATATTAATTAAAATAAATCTATCATGTCCTCGAGTGAGGATCGAACCCACAACCAATCGATTTTGCAGTCACATTTTGAGCCCCTGCGCCACGACTGGCACCTAAAATTATCTTAATAATTGATCCATAAAGCGTAGGTTTTAACTGTGTCACTAAATAACTAAATTCAGTATTCAAAGGCTATAAACGAATATAGTACGAATAAGTGTCCTTGTTCACAAATACAGTTCTTATGTATATAGAAATACCGATTTTGATGTGGTTTCGTATAATTATACAAGTTGTGGAGGCGGAGGCGCCGGCGCAGGTTGCCTATTACATGCTGTTTCGTTTAGGTATGCTTAGTATTCTTTATAATATAAATGTTTGTGAGTTTGTTTGTTACGCGTTAACTATTCAACTGGTCGTAATTAAATTATGTTCTTACATTTTTTTAAGTATGATCAGGAACTTTAACAAACTTCATGATTTTGATAATAAAATATTGTTTGTTTTGACATATGTATATGATAAATAAGATGTAAATTGAGTAGAGGCTGTATAGGCTGAGATCCCAGGGCCTCCAGGCCTATGTCATTTTAGCAAAGTTGAAATTTCGAGGATTAATAGTCTAATATATAATTAAGACGGTATGCGTACTTACTAATTTGAAATTGGGTCCCTTTCAAAGTTAACTTCAAATAAGAAAAAATATCGCACATAACAGGGTAGGCAGAGGGAACCTAGTATAAAGATGGTCTGTTCTCCATTTTCCGCCGAATTCTGGAAGCATTGCGTGTTGAGTTGCGGAACTTAAAGCCGCGCTTTGCTTAGATACCAGAGGGAAGAAACGAAAATATTAAACTCTATATTTCCTTGAGTGGGAATCGAATCCACAACCTGTCGAGCTAACAGTCACACTTTGTGCCTGCTGCTCCACGATCCTATATTCTAGCTAGCGTATATTTAAATATGATTTATCATTAATTTTGAAACGATTTAAAGTAATTATTGGTTTTCAAATTATCACTAAAATATAGAGTTTATAAGTTATTTGCCAAGTGACAAATGGGCAAATCAACTTGTGTATGTTATATTTAACTGCCTGATAAGTTTCTGTTAATTTTCTACAATTAAACGTAATTTGTCTGTAAGTTATCGGCGGGTTATCTAATGGTATCAATATTAAAATTTAATAAGAGACCGATGTGGTGCAAGGCCACAAGAATGTGACTGTAACGTAAAAGCTTAGGGTTCGAGTCCAAATCGGGGTAATGGTTTATTTTTTATTTATATTTGAATTTCGGCACTTCAGACGCAATACCTATCGAAAGTGGAGAATGGAATATCTTAACACTAGGTTCCCTCAGCTCACCCTGCGTTGTGCGGAATACAACGTAAAGCCATTTAAAAGGAAATCAAACCTGTAACCTTCATTCGAGGAACAATAAAAAGTAATTTACAGATACTAAGCCATTCCTACGATGTTCTCTTCAACTTAGGTATGGTTTTCGCGAAATAATTTAAATTCTAAACATGATTTGAAGGTGCTTTATCGTATCATTGGATTCCCATCGTTTATGGACGCGGGTGTTGAATAAAACATTGTTTACAATTTAAAGAAATTTATTGCGTGAGGGTCTGGTGAAATACTTACAAGTTCAGTCCCTCTTAACAATTGGGTAATTAAGTCGGCAAGAGCGCGGCGTGGAGTTCCGCAACTCCACACACAACGCCTCGAAAATTTGGCGGAAGATGGGGAACGGAGTGTCTTAATACTTGGTTACCTTTGCCTACACTGCTATACTCTGCTGATAAAATAATAAGGTAGATGGATGGGGATCCCCTCTCCAGTCGGTCTAATGAATAATTTTCCTTTTCTCATCTTAATAACAAGATAAAACGCGGCGACAAAACGGAGAGAAGAGAATTAAGTATCTTTACAATGTTAAACTAAAAAAAAATAGAGGAACCCATAGGTATACAAGAGGGAAGTGCGCCACAGTGGCGTCGTCTACATAAATATCGATTTAGTTAAGATCATTTTAGATTTTCTAAATTAACATGTCTACAAAAGGTTAAATAGAGTTGATGTGCGCAATACATTCCATACCTAGACGACCTAGGTTATTAGTTTGATGACATAGATTTGTTAATTGCTTAGAATTCTGCTGATTTATAGTGAGATATGGTAATCGGTTCGATTTCCACTAGGGGATTGGAGATTCAATCAATTGTGCGCATAACACAGCGTCGAGTTTTATTACTTAACACGCAATGAATTGAGAAAAAGCAGGAATGGCAGCAGAAAATGAGGAATAGAAGCGTCTTTATGAGAAGGAGTGTCTTAACACTAGGTTCTAGGTTACCAGGTTCTCTCTGTCTAAAAAAAGAAACGTGACCTGTTACTGCGTTGTTCCCTTAGTTACATCGTCTAAGAACCTACTTGGCTTTACTCGTGGCGCCGCCCCAACTGTTAAATGACAACAAAGAATTATGTATAACACTAATGTATTTATGACTGACAGGTACTCTGGGTTAGAACCAAACGATACCAAGAGTTCCGAGATTAGCGAGCTCAACCAAACATCTCATCAGCTTTTTTTCTTTCATCCTCCCAAATAAAATCTTAATCACAATCGTCCTACGTACAGATATTATACGTATTTTAACCTTTTGAACTAACCATAAAAGCCGCATGATTTCTCGCAATCTATAAAACTGAACATATTTGCTTGTCAATGTTTTCGATAAGAATAATTTAAACAAACTATAGGTACGGCTTGGCATTTGAATGGTCAAGTTCATTAGATATGATCGTTTCCCACGATATACCCAGTACATAGACATACATACATACATACTATATACTAGCAAACCGTTAGCCAGTTGAGTTTATGAATCCAGTTACTATATTGTTTCGCAGAAATACTTTTACTTTTGTGTTTAATGTAATATCGTGCAGGTTCTGGGTTTATATCCGGTTGAGAGAGTAAACAAGTTAGTTAGGATGGGCAGAATGAAAACAGTGGTAAACACTCTTTACTCTTTGAGGATTTTCAAGAGGCCGTCGTGGCGCAGCATCACTGTATGTGACTAAAAGATTGAAGGTTGTGGGTTCGTGCTCGGGGGAACAAACGAGGCGTTGAGTTCTATCACTCAACTAGCTATATCTCGAATATTTGGTGGAAATGGAGAACATAGTGTCTAATATTATGTTCCGTGCGCCTACCCTGTTATACGTGGAATATAGGGTGAAGACAAATAAAATAAATTGTATTTTTGTTTCAAAAGTGATAAAAATCTTCACTTTAAAAATATACAGGATGAGTACAAACACAATAGCAGTTGTAATTTGAAACCCCTTTATAAAAACTTGTAATATTGGGCAGAAAAATGTCATGTAACGCCGCTGAAAGATAAAATTACAATAAAATTCCCATAGTATTACTTTATATAGAGAAAAATATATAAACTAAAACACTATGGTATAAGGAGGCACAGGAAACCTAGTGCTAAGACATTCTGTTCCCCACTTGCCACCCAATTTTTGGTATATTGCGAGTGGACTGGAACTCAACGCGATTTGCCTACCAGAGAGAGGAAATTAAAAGAATTTACTGCACCGAATAGGAATCGAACCCGCAACCATCGCGTGTATAGTACGACGCTACCCCGCTAATAGTTAAAAACTACTTCCTTTAAAAAATCACCATTAATTAAACTGTTAGGTATCCCAAATTGTTCTCGACATACAATGTCACTTGAGGTATCTTTTTTAATTAAAACCTACAGAAACCTTGGTTGTGACATTGACAGCTGATTAACTAACATTTTGGTGTCTTTTTTTATTGTCATTCGTTACTGTCTTTTTTGTTTTGGGTCGTGGGTTCATATCTGGTTTAGACAATTTATGATTTTAGATTTGAATACTGTTTTTATTCTTTGCATACTTCTTTCACCTCGTATACTACTGTCATAATTAAACTTCTCCTCGGGGGAATGAGCTATAAAGCGTAAATTTAAGTTCTGAAAGGTGTATATGAGTGCCTTAAAATTAGGTTCCACTAGGTTCCCTCTACCTGCCCAACTATATGCGGGATGCAACGTAAGGCTGGAAAAAAACAGAAAAAAAATATTGAAATAAACTATGAGAGAAGACAATAGGTGAGCTTGTCACCTTGGATTTTGAAGTGTTCTTACATGCCTATTAATTTACTAGATAAAGAATTTCGTTAAAAGGAACCGGAAATGAGATAATTATTTATTTACAAAAGCCACGGGTTCTTATCCTTCCAAATTTTTACACCTTTTTAAAATAAATATTTTTCGTTCCATACCACCTTAAAAATGCTACAAGGATTGTGAAAGACGTCAAATCATTTTCTAATTCTAAGACAAGACGAGACTTAAGACGTAAGATTTAGGCGTGCTTATAATATTTTTAAAACTTGTGTTTATACCATCAATCTGGTGTAAAAATATCAGTAAAATTCTTTTCAAGACAACCAAGCTCAAGGGAACAATCTCTCAAGAAAATATTTTGCAAATTTAAAATGGCGAGACGTGGAAGTATAGGTATTTCATTGTTTTAAATATTCCTGACATGTGACTGACACTTTAATATATTATAAAACAAAATTGATATGTACGTACGTGTCAGAATGCTTGCGGTGATTGTAGATTCAAATTCGACTAGGGGAAATACATTTAATGTAATAAAGACAAAGGATACTAGTCTCTTATTTTTAGCTTCACGCAGTATCCTGCACATAACAGAGTAGGCAGAGGGAACCTAGGAACCTACCACTTTTACTTTCTGCTAAATTCTGGAGAGTGTTGAGTGGAGAAACTTAACGTCGCACTTTGCTTCGTTATAAAAATAAGAAAATAAAAATATTGAAAATTTAATTTCTGATACATTTTACAAATTTTGTTTTACAGCCTGACTCTATAACGCTTGCTGGTAAATGACAGAGTGTCTTAACACTAGGTTCCTACTTGCACTACTTGATCAGAGACTAAAATATTTATATTTTTTATAAATCCGGCCGTGACTTTCGATTGAATTTTTAATTTTCATTTCTCCAAACCATCTACTTTGAGTTACGACCGTATGTTGCCTTTGAACTTTACGTATATGTATGGACCATACAATATGGTGCTAATTATTGTATTAAGTACTTATTGTTGTTTGTAACGTTTTTGTGAAATAATTGAGACTGATTTTATATTTCTCGTATTGAAATATTATTAATTTTTGATAGTAACGCGACGGTTGTGAGTTCGATCCCCACTCGAGTGAATTAATTATTATTTATTTGTTTCTTCGCTCTGGCACCAAGGCGAAAGCCCGGCGTTTAGTTCCGCCAGTCAACACGCAATGCCTTGAAAAATTTGGCGGGAAGTGGGGAACGAAGTGTCTTAACACTAATTTCCCTCTGCCTACGCTGCTATGTGCGGAAGCGTGAAACTGATTTGATTTTAAATTTTTAAATAGTATAATATGAAGTTTTGGAAAAAACAAAACGCGGCGTTAAATTCCGCCAATTTACCGTAATCCAGGCACAAAACGGAAAACGGGGGTTCTTTCAGCCTATAAAAAAGCAAAATCGATCAATAATCCTAAGGATCATTATGCATTAGCATTGAACTATTTTTTCAAAATTTTCACTCACTTCCTAACAGAACCTTCCCAAAAAAAAATAAAAATAAACAGAAAACTATTAAAATATAGTTTTTATGATCCATTGTCTTAGAACCCTGTCTTATACCATGTCGCCCAGGACAGGAGGTGGTATGAGGACTGTCACCCGCCATGTCACCTGTCACTGCTGAACCATTAGTATCTGTCACGGTAACCTGTCTTGTAGCCCATTGTTAGGAAACAAGGAAGCTGAGCTGTGACTAATGTCATTACATATTATTTTAACATATTTTTTTTTATATATTGATTTTAATATATTTGATGTTCGTGGTATATTGTTTGATTGATTTTATGATATAGTTTGGTGTTAGATAGAATTCGGCGTTAAGTTCCGTCACTCAGCAAGAAATATTGCTGATTGGGTAAACAGGAAAGAACTGTGTGTTTATATTTGGGCAGGTGTTGCGAAATGCCTAAAAAAAGACAAATATCAAATGTCAGAGAAGTCGATTGGACCAATTTTAACTACGAACACAATTTGTTGAAAATTTAACTTTTATATAATAATTAAACAGCCACAACAATAAATAATAAAAAAAATGGATATGATGGAAAATACTATAACTTTTTTGTTTAAAGATAACGATAAAATTAAAGATAACCCTTAGTTAATCTAAGTAACCTTGGAATAAAAGCTGCAAAAAGCGTAAAAAACGGAAGTCGAACACCTGACCTCCTCTTTGATATACAAAGTCAGGTTTATTCTCCAGATGGTCTCAATAAACAGAAAATAATATTACCTAAAGGTAGTGTAACTTGATCAAAATGAGATTACAAATGTCCAATTACGCTGACAGCTTTAATATGTTTCTCCATTTTATGTTAAACGCGTCAATTTTTTAATAACACGCAATGTATCATCCTGTCGGTGAGGTGTCGGTTCGATTCTGGATATGACCTTATGTTAAAAAAGTGTTTTTTTTTTAAAGTTTAAGTAAGTAAACCTGACATTGTAATCTTTATATTCAAAACTATCGATATATCCTGACTTTGGATGGATGGATGCTGAAAATTATTTGGGTCGTATGTTGCAAGAAATTTGAACATTTAAAAACTAAGAATGGAGTGCCAAGTATTGTGGTCTCTATATACTTCTTTCGTCTCGTCTATAGTCCACCTTGTCATACATGCCTTCCGGGTTCAGTATCGTCGATACTGTATTCTCGAAGGTCAACCGAGGTCTCCTTCTCCCTCTCTTACCATCTTTATACATTTTTAAAGATTTTTTATTAGTCACATCTATTTTATTAAACTGTCTAAGCACTTTAGACATTATATAAATACAGTCGTAGCGAACTGGCACAAGCGTGTTACATTGGAAGAAATGATAATACACATATAATATTTTTATTTCTTCGCTCTGGTGGCGGGACAAATCGTGGCGTTGAGCGCCGCCACTCAACATGTAATGCCCCTAAAATTGAGAGTGGGAGGAGCGGAGTGCCTTAACATAAGGCTCCCTCTGCCTGACCCGCTACATGCGGGATACAGCGTGAAGCTGAAGAGAAAAAAAATAAAATTCCTTAGCCTGTTCACTGTAAAGCACTATCAATCATTCTTATTAAAACCACACTTCGTAAAATTATATAATTATTGACTGTGATCGAGCGACGACCTCTCAAAATTGTCTTTTTTAATGTCAGTGTCAATTCTTTTTTTCTTTTAAAAGTCGATAATTCGCGAAATAAAAGAGTAACTCGACGTACTGCCGCATCTGATTGATTATACTCATTGACACGCAATTTTGTTGACAAGGAAGTACATATTTATGAAGTTTAAGGATTTTATTTAAAATGCCAGAAAAAAAATTTTTTAAGCTATGAATAGAATTGTTGTAAGTTTCCTTTTTTATGTCCCAAAATAACTTGCTATAGTTGGCAGTTTGACGTCTTTTTCGGGAATGCAGGGTAGACAGGAGAAGTTTAGTGTTAAGTCACTCCGTTACCTGGTTGTTACTTAATTTTCGAGACTTTGCGTGTTGAGTGGCGGAATTCAACACCGTGGTTTGTCTACCTGAGCTACGACGGCCTCTACTCGTAATTAATAAAATAATATTGTAGTTGCGAACTCATTAGATTCCCAAGCATCAGGTTCCCAAGCTCCCTTATCCTGCCATATCCGAGATACAGCGTGAAGTTAAAAAATGTGGAGCAAAACCAACACCAATAATTTTATTTACTTTCACGTTTTTCCCGCATACAGCATATAGATTGAATCTAATGTCCGTGACACTCAACATTAACAATATTTAAATATTTTTTTTTATTTATATTTTTTTAACCATGAAGGCTACTTAGTACTTGATAACAGAATATCACTCAGGTTACTAAAAGAACGGGACTATTTTTAGTCACATTTTAAATTCCCTAATTTTTTCCTTTGGACCTGACAAAAACCATGTGTTTAGAATACCAATTTATAACACTCAAATAAGGAAAACAACCTTATTTTTCTAATAAATAAAGTCTAATTTTGAATAACAAAATCCCCGTCCTTTTACATTATATGGCGTATAATCTATTCAATTAATCAAAAGAAACTATAAGGAATTTTGAACTTTAAAACGTAGAGGTGGAGGTTCGATTCTGCGTTGGGTACACAAAATCGCGGTTAGAATTGCGAATCCCTAATCGGATGTCCAGTTTAGTGGGACCATATGCTTTGTAGATTATAAAACAAAGTAGTTTTTGCAATCTGTTCTTTCTGTCTGCTTATTTATATACTTACATATAACGATATAACTTCGGCCTTGAGTTTTACAACTACAACATGAACCTCCAGAATTCAATGGATAGTGCGGAACGGAAGTGTCTTAATGGGAACGGAGTGTAAATTATGTTCCCAGGTCTCCTCTGTCTGCCCTGCTGTATGCGGGATTTAGCGTGAATCCTTTAAAAAAACGTAAATAGCAAGTAATACAAGTGCAATGTCATGTATTTTAAGTTTTTTTATTTTACATTGTATAAAGAAATTTTTAATTAAAAAGAACTGTTAAAAGTTTACTATCTTTATTTTAGTAAAAAGTTTGAAAGCTTAGAAGTTCTGAGAGTTTTCGTAATTAGTAATGAATATAAAAACACGTTCACGTTTTCGTTTTCCCATACGTAGACAAAGTAGATTTTTTTTAACTTCACGCTGCATCCTCTTACCAGGGTAGGCAGAGTGAACTTGGAAACCTAATGCTAAGACACTCCGTTTCTATTAAGATTTCTGGGAAGTTTCGTTTCTGCGCTCCAGTAAATAAAGTGCGTCGTTAAGTTCCGCCATCCAATATGCAGATTCTCGAGGAAAAAGCGGAACGAAGTGTCTGGACACTGGGCTTACAACCTACTTTGCTATTTGCGAGGCCAAAAAAGCCAAAGCCAAGAAAAATCTGACACTAAGAAAACTAACTATATATTCAACATCAGTACATTTTTCGATGACAGACACGCGTCAACACGACTTTTTTAGCTTTGAATGGCGTGACGTGTGCTAGATTGTTTATTAGATAAGTTATCATCTACATACATATTTGAATGCCAAATTGTCGACGACAATATGCTTATTTAATTGTGGTTTTTCGTAATAGTTGTAGGCGTGGCTTTTTGTACTAATGATTAGAATCCTTAACCTTACCTTTTAAAATCTATGCTAATATTATAAAACTGAGGAGTTTGTATGGTTGAACGAGCTTATCACAGGAACTGATGGTTTAAATTTTAAAAAAACTTTTTATTATCGAGAAATGTTACAGAAAATGTTTATAAACTCTTCATTTTATTTTTAACTATAATAACTTATATGCTGTTGGTACAATTTGACAAAAGGAAGGAAGTGATACTAAAAGGTGCGTCAATATAATAGCTGGTGGAAGTGTGAGTGACTCATATTGATATACAGGGTGGAAGAGGCAGCGCTCCATTTACGAAAACAGCATATAGGGTAAAATATTTCAAACCTATACCTAAAGAAATTAATCAAGATGCCTCAACAGTTTGGACGTAGGATTTTTTTTTCATTTCACGATTTTTATCCATACCTGTATTTCTTGTGACACGATTACGTATAGATCCCAATAACATAAACACTTACTACTACAAAAATACTACTAAAGGTTAAACAACTTTGAACTTTATCGCCAATACATACGACTCGATTTCGAAATGAGGCGTGTGCGGCGGTGTTCCTTTGATAGGTTTATGTGTGCGTGCGTCATCCTTACAAATGCCGTTTTGTTTTAAAATGTCAATTTTATTATTTATTTTGTTTGAAAAAAAAAACTTTTTCATTTTTGGGAATTTATTTTTTTCTGAATTATATTAGGCTTTTATAGAGTAGTTAAAACTGTGGTTTCATTTAATGTGGTGCTGACACTTCCACCCGTATATTTTTTTAGTTTCACGCTATCTCCCTTATATCAGGAGAAGTAGAGGGAACCTGGGAACCTAGTGTAATGACACTCTGTTTCCATTAAGACACTTCCGTTCCCCACTTTTTGCTGAATTCTGGACAATTCTTACTTCTTTTTTTTATTTTATGTGGTAGAACTCAATGTTATCTTGCTGCCAGATTGAGAAAATGAAAAATAATTCCCCAAGTGGGAACTGAACCCACTACGTTAAATAACGTTGACTTATGACCTTAGATCAGTGGTTCCCAACCAATGGTCCGCGGACCACCAGTGGTCCGCAGAGGCCTAAATGTGGTCCGCGAACGATTTTCATTTTATGATTGGGGATGGTGAAGCGAAGATTCTGTTTAAGTATCACAGTTAATTTTTATTGTACCTACATGCTTAGTGGTCCCTGCTACCAATTATGATATAAAAGTGGTCCTTGGTCAAGAAAAGGTTGGGAACCCCTGCCTTAGATACATACCAACTACACCACAGATATATAATTAATATAACGATATATTACAATAATTATGAAATATTATTATTTGAAAGCGGGACCATTATCTGCAATTGTTTTTAACACAATGCTATCCCTATATGGAAGTCATAGGCGTGTGTCGTTATACGATTATGTTCTTTATTTCATATTGAAAATAAGGTTTATTTTTGTATTTTATTATTGATTGCAAAATGGCCAAATTTAAGATTTCTTCTATTGCGTTGTGTGAATACTTGTTTCTAATGAATCATAAGTTTATTTTTTTTTTTTAATATAAAACTAGATTTTATTTCTAGTTTTGCCCCTGTGGCCAAATGGAAATAATTAAGGGAGGATTGACAGTATAATGCTAGTCACGGTTCGATCTTGGTCCGATTACAGGCTGCTACAATATTTTTATAGGAGAAAAAAATATTTGACAAAATTATATTTCTTGTATGATAAAAGAATTTATCAATGACAACCACTAGTTAGACCACTACCAAATCAAAATAACTTTTTATTGCAAAAATAAAGAAAATTTTCGTCCTTAGTTGAAATTGAATAAAAAATCACTAATAGAAACATAGAAAAATGTGCGCAGGGGCACAGAGTGTGACTGTAAAATCGACTGGTTGTGGGTTCGAACCCTACTCGAGAAAATGAAATATTTATTTACATTTATATTTTCATTAGAGGCAAAGCGCGGCGTTGAGTTCTGCCACTCAACACGCAATGCCTCCAGAATTCCGCAGAAAGTGGGCAGAAAGCGGGGAACGGAGTGTCTTAACACTAGGTTCCCTCTGCCGACCCTGCTGTGTGAGGGATACAGCGTGAAGCTGATTTTTTTTATCACTAATAACCACTTAAAAAATCCAAAGATTGTTTTCGAGGAAATAAAATATTCAATATTTCCATTTTCCTCGCACTGAAAAGGGAGCAAAGCGTGGTGTTGAGCTCCACCACTCAAGACTCAACACCGTATTTCTGTATTTCTGTGTACTTTTCTATGTGCGGGATACAGCGTGAAACTAAAAAAAGAACCCAGAAACCACAGATACTTAAATTTGACTCATTACCTAGAAGGAACCTTAACGTTTTACATTGCAAAATCTTCGTAACAAATAAACAGAAGGTGTTACAAAATTATATACAATTAAATAATAATTATGAAATTTTGATAAAAACGAATGAATCGTACATTCTCATGTGACGTAAGTTAAGATGAAATCTTTTAATTGTGACTCGTGTTAATATTGAGGCCGTCGTGTAGCGGCAGCGGCGCGACGGTTGTAGGTTCGATTTCCGATCTGTTGAAAGAATTGTATTTTCTTACTTTGACAGACAAAACGCGGTTTTGAATCCCGCCGCTTATCACGCTATGTTTGGGTGTAAGGTGTAGAACGGAGTGTTTTAACACTGGGCTCGTCTGTCTATAGTACTGTTGGCGTGTTATGGTCGCACTTAACTCTTATTTCGAGAATTTGAATTCATATACATACGGTTAATTTTAGGGCGGCCAAGACTCATCGGCCTGACTGTACCCCCGCTATATGAGCAAAAAAAAAAATTCTGAATTAAGTAACTGGGTGTGAAAATGTTGCAAGATATTATATGACAAACTTAACTATTTATTTCCGTATTCGAACCTAGGCCACTCTTAATTAACAGCTCAACAGCACATTAATCTCCAGCCTACTTACCTATAAGGCGTTATTACCCAAAACAACCTTTATTTCATTAGTTTGTAAAGAATGGTGAGAAAAATTTACAATTGGATTCTTTTAGAGACTTCCGTAAGTAATCGTTTATGTTTCGCTATGGCTTAGTCGTCACATTTAGCATTATGGTTGTAGATTCGAGTCCAGATTACCGTTCAATATGAAAAATTATGATTATTTTAGTAATTGTGGTCCGCAATTCCACACAAAAGATAGGTAGTGCGTGAGGAACGGAGTTTCCCTGGGATCTCCACTGCCTCTGGCTTTCTATCAAAGCGAAAAATTAAAAATACTTCATTCCCCTGAATGAGAATCGAACCCACAACTGTCGCGCTAACAGTCAGACATGTACCACTTCGCCACGATCGTCGATATTTATATATATTTTTTATGACGAATGAAAAATAAAAAGAAATTACCGTCTTCTCAGTTAATTGTTAACAATTTTTATATTTTTTATCGGTGTGAAAACACTTTAAAAAGATATCATCTTAAGTAAAAATGCTGTAACCAAATGATTATAAAAAGAATTATGTATACGATGCCTATTGTTCAGTTGAAATGTATATAACAAGTGACCGCAATAGTTGTGTGTTCAAATTCTACGAGCTTCTTTATATATTTTTTTCCTTTCCCGATCTGTTCGGTCAAAGTGTGGCGTTGAGTTACGTATATAAAATATCTATATAGGCAAAATGTAGAGAATCATATGTAATATCACCAAAAAGTGCGATAAGAAAGTAAACCATATCAAAGAAATTGATATTGTCCAAGAGACGCTGTTTCAAATATCGCTACGTTCAAATTTTATACGTTTTCTAAAATAATATTTTTTTCCTAAGCGTATAATATCACTTTAAAAATATTAAATATAATTTTCAAAAAAATCATATACAAATCCAAGTAAAGCCAGGACAAATGATAAGTATAGCAGTATAATGTTAGTTACTATAACTGCATTATTATGTATCTTCCTCATGTTATAATGCGTTGGGTAACGGCAAGAGTGGAGGGGGCCAGTCCCTCGGTGATAGGAAACCCATCCTTCCTAGTTTCTTATTGCGTTATGAAATATATAACGTTCATAAATTAACTTATGGCTGGGACGCGATGGTTGTGAGTTCGATCCCCACTTGAGGGAATGAATTTTTATTTATCAATATTTTCATTTCTTCGCTCTGGAGCCAAGGCTAAAAGCCCGGTGTTGAGTATCGCCACTCAAAACGCAATGCCTCTGAAATTTCACCAAAAAATGGGGAACGGAGTGTGTTAATAATAGGTTCCCTTTGCCTACCCTGCTGTGTGCAGCATACAGCGTTCTGTCGTATTGAGTGGCAGAACTTAACGCCGTGATAAGCTAAGCGTAACCTCGACACTAGAGCGAAGAAATGGAAATATAAATTTAAGTAAATATTTCATCTTCCCGAGTGGGGATCGAACCCACAACCAGTCGGTTTTACAGTCACACTTCGTGCCGCTGCGCCACGACTGGACTGCAGGATACAGCGTGATTTAATTTTAATGACATAACTTTAGTTTCATGCAAGAGGAAAATAAAGAGTGAGTTGTAAGAGAGGCAGAGGGAGACCTCGGTTGAACTTTGAGAACACAGTATCGATGATACTGGAGGAAAGTCATGTAAAAAGAATGAGGACCTCCTGGAAAGCGTGTATGAAGAGGTAGATGATAGTGGACGAGGCTAAAGAGGTATTTTGTCTGTGGCTAGCCCGATAGGGATAATGCGTGAAACTAAAATAAAAGAAGAAAAAAACTTTATTTAATATCCGTTCCAATTACGCCAGAATAGAGTATAAAATTGTTGTAAAACCATCAACGTGCAATTAGTAGCGCATTTTTTGCAATACATTAATTATTACATACGAGAGCTGTAAGAAACTATGATTTTATCTCAATAACATGATTACTATTAAAAATGTATGGTAAGCAAAAAAATTGCATTCGTTTTTTTTGGAAATTAATATTTTTTTTATGAAGAGAATTTTATATAAAAACAAATTACTTTATTTTCTTCTGATCTTAACAGTTTAAATAAAAAATAATAATAATTTGAAAAATAATAACCAACAGCGTGTGGTTGTAAACGCCATATTTTTTCCAATCTGTTAGACAACCGCACAGTTGAGCTCCACCTCTCAAAATGCCATATCTCAAATCTTAAAAAATAGTGACCACAGTATCATAGTACTAGGTTCCCATACTAAATAAAAGGCGAACACAATAATGACATTGCATATTGAGAAAAATGACGAACAAAAAGTGATTTATCATTAGCTTTGTCCTGCCTATTTCACATCTAGATGAAGCTTAAATATAAATTAATCAACTTTTTTTAATAGTAAAACAACAAAAAACTTTTTGTTTCCATCACCGATGAAATCATCCACTGCTTTGTAACTAAAAATTAACAACAATTTGATATGTTTTTTGCTGACAGTACCGCAACAGAATCCATTAATCACGCAGAAATCAATAAGCTTACGACCGGTCAGACAGAAGCCTTGACACGCTGAAGTCACCCGTGACTGTGAAACTGAACATTATATCAAATTAAATCTAATTTATAATATAATATTTTTATAGACGGTATATTAACACAGAGATAGAGGATAGAGGCTATTCGTGAGGCAGAGGCACAAAGTGTGAATGTAAGCGCTACTGCGGGATACAGCGTGAAAAGAAAAAATTACACGGCGGCAATATCTGATTGTGGATGCGATGGATGTGGGTTCAATCGGTGTTAAAGTCCGAAGCTTAACACGCAATGATTTGAAAATTAGGTAAACAGTAGAGGATAGAGAATCTTAATATTAGGTTCCCTCTGTACCACTTTGCTTGCTTGCCATGTTACTTAACACGATTTTTTCCGTAATTTCAACCAAAATCATGAAAAAGAGGACTATCAGTTTATCATACATCACATATAATGTGATATCTTTGAAATTGGATAGTATCGAAACCACAACCATCGCGAATAAAGGCGGATACAATAAAGGAAAATGAATATAATTATACTCAACTGGAAACTTCGGTCATTTGCAAAAAAGTCATTGCAAGTCATTTAGTTGATATAATAATTAAAGAAAGAAAAATTGGTAAAGAAACATAAAACGAATGATTATGAACTTATTCTTAATGTTTGTTGATTACGCTTTTGCCATTATGCCATATGGTATATAATTTTGTATCTTGATTAAAAGTTGCGGAACATTTAATGGAAGATAAAAATATATAGATAATTCCTTATTAAAATAAAGTGGTTTTTAGTATTAAGTACTAGGATAAACTGTTTCCTTCCGATATGAAGAACAATTTTAGTTAAAGAGTAAAAAATTAAATCAGCTTCACGCTGTATCCCGCACACAGCAGGGTAGGCAGAGGAACCTAGTGTTAAGACACTCCGTTCCCCACTTTCAGCCGAATTCTGGAGGCATTGCGTGTTGAGTGGCAGAACTCAACACCGCGCTTAACCTCGACACCCGAGCGAAGAAATGGAAATATAAATTTAAGTAAATATTTCATCTCCTCGAGTGGGGATGGAACCCACAACCAGTCGGTTTTACAGTCACACCTCGTGCCGCTGCGCTACGACTGACCTCTAGTCAAAAAGTACTAAACATTTTAAGCTTTATAAGGAAAAATAAATTTCGCAGAAAAAGTGAATTTGCTATTTACTTTTTGTAAAGCTCAAATCAACATCACCTAAGGCGTACTTTCGTTGGATGATTAGAATCTTGTGACTATATGATTATATTATATAAATCTATCTTTATCGATCGTTATATTAACAGACCAAGGTCGCTATCTGGTACCGAAAGTTCAATTATATTTATGATTTAAATTAAATTATAGTTGTTAAATGTTTATTGATAAGCTTGAGGTCATCGTGGTGTAGTAGGACAGTGTCTGACTCTAACGTTAGTTATAAGTTCGATTTCCATGAGATAAATTAATTTCGTTTGCCCTCTCTGAAAAGTCTTAAGCACAGTGTTGAGTTCCATTCTGCCTCAACATACTGTGACTTAAATTTTGGATGGCACAATGGGTATTTAAATAATTTTGTTAATATTTAAAGCTATGTATTAAAAAAAACATCAATAACATACAATAATGTGGTTGAAATTCAAAAATGTTCTAGAAATTATAGAAACTTCTTAGGCTCTTCAGGTTGAAGTATGTGTTTTAGAAAACTTTTAATAAGTATGAAATTTACGATGACTATGTCGAATGTGAACGCTCGTATAAAATATATTACTTAATAATGATTTGTTTTAGCCTCAGGTATAATTTTTACAATATTGAAGCTCAATGGCGATTAAAGTTAGAAAGTTTTTGGAATGAAAAGTTGTATATTATTTCATTGCTTCGTTTCTCTGTTTAACATTTTTATAATAGAATGTAATTAAAGAAACTTTTCAATTTTATAATTGATACCTATTTTCATATTTAAAATTCAAAGATCATTTATGTATATTAGAAAGTAAAATGACCCCAAAATTGATCCTTGTTGCACACCAAATATTATTATAATAATAATAACCATATGTCATGTTATATATGTAAATGAGAATTTATATTCACGAAAAAGAGTGTTATTTAATTATCATGATGTAATGGATACTATTTTGATTTATTTATTTAAAAAAAACACAAAATAAACATGTCAGTTGTATGAGAGGTCTCTTAAACAGTTTTTTAGTATTTGATGTTATAGCGGCTATAAAATAGATATAGAAATATATCATCTGTTAAAATTTCAACTGTCTTAGTATCACGGTTTATGAGATACAGTCTGGTAACAGATGGACAGATAGACAGACAGCAGAGTCTTAGTAATAATAGGATTCCGTTTAAATCTTTTGGCACAAAACATTAATAATATTTCATATAGAATACTTGTATTGAATATTGAAATAAATATCCACATTTTTTTATTTTGAAAAATCCTCTCTTAGTCCTCCTCTGTACTTTCCAATCTTAGGTAGGTAGGAAAATGCCAATTTTCTATTTTCTAAATTCAGTAGTTTGGTCTGTGCTTTATCTGTCTGTCACTCAATAATTAATAGATATTAAATAAATCAACTTCACGCTGTATCCCGCACACAGCATGGTAGGCAGAGGGGACCTAGTGTTAAGACATTCCGTTTTACCTTCCGCCTAGTATTTATAGATATTAACACTATTTCAAAAGATATTTGATATCCCAGATAATAGTACGTTCCTACGATAAAATACGCTTGTTGATTGATGTATAAAATATAGATATAAATAGTATATAATAGAAATCCTTTTGCCGCAATGCCCTTAGGACATACGACGAAGTGGAGGTCGTACGACTTGACCTGCATATTGTTAGAGCAAATTACGAACTCACGACTTTAGAACACGAACATCGAGGATCTTGTTCTAATCAAAAACCGTATAATATATAATGGAGGCCTGCAAGAAGTGATAAAGTGATGTTGGGAAGTGTCTGTGAGGGATAAAAAGGGATAAAACATATTAGGTACAGCGTCTGAATGTAAATGGTCAAAAAAGGTCGTAAGTTTGATTTCTCACTCGGGGAATGAATTATTTTCATTGCGGCGTTGAGTTCTGCCACTCAATACGCAATGCCTCCAGAATTCGGCAGAAAGTGGGAAGCGAAGTGTCTTAAATATTAGGTTCCCTCTGAGCTGAAGCCTGGTGAAGCTGATTTATTTATTTACTTCTTCTGGTAACAAAACAAAACGCGACATTAAGTTTTACCACTGAACACGCAATGTGTCGATCATTGGATGGAGAATGGGGAACGGAGTGTCTTAACATTAGGTTATGTCTATCCTCCAAATTTTTGCTAAACTTTGCTTTACTATGGCTTAGTGGAAATAGCTTTTATTAACTTTATGCAGTACCACCTTTACATACAGAAATACAGTATGAGGTATTATTTCAGTAATTATGGAATGAAGGTATTTAAAAATAAAAAAAAATCCCAAAAAAAAAACCAAATTAATAAAAAAAAATAATTTTGTGAATAGAATATTATGATTACATATAAATAACGTATGATGTATATAGTAGAGTAGGCAGAGAGAAACTAGTTTCGCTATACTCCGTCCTCCACTTGCCGCCCACATACGAGACATTGAGTGCTGAGTTACGGAACTCAACGTCGCACATTATTTCACCAGAACGGTAAAACAATAATAATGAATTATATATACAAAAATCTACATAATACATCCTGATGTCTGTATCTTATTTTGACATGGAATGCACATAAAAAAAACTTAATTGATGCCTTAAGAATATCCATAGGAATGTCTCTCAACACGTAAATATATTGAGGTCTTTTATAGTAGAAACATTCAAAATATTTCGACCACACACAAATATGCTTTTTGTCTGATATATTAATTAACGACGCGTTAAATAGCCTTTCTGGTAATACAAATGCAAGGCTTATTTTTGGCTAAAGATATGCAGGTTCTTTATAATGTATTCGACTTTTTAATTCTTTATATGTAAGTATTTATTGAAAATTATTATTTCCGTATGGATTTTGAGGAATAACTAGTTTTTAGGTTGTGGATTTGAATCCATGTTCGTTGGGAACAATGCCTTTACTTCCTTGCTTTGTGTTAATCGATTGTATAATTTTTTGTACGATTTTAAAAGTCCAAAAGACATCTGTGTCTTTTGGACCTTTAGAATCTTTATATTATACTCGTTTTGCGATAGTTTGCCTTTTTTTTCTGAAAATTAAAAACAAAACGATAATTAAATTATTATTTGTCAAATATAAATAAGCAACTTCATGCCTTTCTCGCATATCAGAGTATACAGAAGGAATATAGTATAATTAAGACACTTTGTTCCCAACTTTAAGACACATCGGGTAACTCAACGCCGTGCTTTGTCTACCATTCTCTCGAATGGGAATAGAAGACATAACCTGTTGTGTTGATAGTATGACGATGTTCCACTGAGCCATGCCAGCCTCAATAAATTAAATATATTTTTATTTATAACCTATATATCATTATAAATTTATTTATTATATCTTCAAGCTTATCTATACATCTATCCATAAAAACATTCAAATATACAACCTATACTGTTAGCTCCACCGGAAATCGAACTCACGATATCCGGTTTACTACTTCCGTTACGCCATATTCTTCCATGTTGTTAGTAGAAAAATCGATATGTTACCAGTCTTATATAAAATCAATAATAAAACTGAGAATAAAAAAAGAAATTAAAATCTTGGTCCTTGTACCAGCAAGGGCACAAAGTGTGACTGTAAACGGGATTGGTTATGGGTTCCATTCCCACTCGAGGAGATAAATTATTTATCTAAAATATAATTTCCATTTCTTCGCTCTGATTTCAAGGCAAAGCGCAGCGTTGAGTTTCACCACTTCACATGCAAACCCTCCAGTATTCAGTGGAAAGTGGGGAACGGAGTGTCTTTGAGGCCAGTCGTGGCGTAGGGGCACAAATGAGACTGTAAAACCGACTGGTTATGGGTTTGATCCCCACTTGAGGAGATGAAATATTTACTTAAATTTATATTTCCATTTCTTCGCTCTGGTGTCGAGGTTAAGCGCGGCGTTGAGTTCTGCCATTCAACACGCAACGCTTCCAGAATTCGGCAGAAAGTGGGGAACGGAGTGTCTTAACACTAGGTTCCCTCTCTCTACCCTGTTATATATATAAAATAATTAATTTAATCGATTATCCATTTCGAACATATCTCTATCATATTATCTAGTGCGGTACAGAGGCCGGCGCCTACGCAGCTCACGCCCGCGAACGACCTCGGCTGATTTTTAACATGACAAATACTTGTTTAAGTAAATAGCTGTTATCTATGGCAGTTTGGAGGAAATGGTGAATATGTTAGGGTGGTTGTGGGTTCGAATTTAATTGGTTTATAGATAGATGTATCTAATACAATACGACAATAGCGCTCTGAAAGTGGGTAAAAAATAAAAATATAGTATTTTTATTTTACTTTTAACTACTTTTAATAGTTATTTCTAGTTTTTGTATAAAATGTCAATTACAAAAATAACTTTAAATAGATATATTGTAATTTTTTAAAGTAAAATACGAAATTATTTTAAAATATTTTTTTAATATTCGCCATCTTAAAGTAAAATTAACTAATAGTTTAGTACGTACTAAGTATCTATATGACTAATATATATACAGAATAAGTTCCAAACGATGTAATCTTTATAAATTATAATTTAAGCATGAAAAATTGTAACAAAAAGGTATTTTTTTTTCTCTTCCTCATTTTTTTTTAAATATACCTTAGGCTAAAACTAGAGAACCAATTGGCGCGATGCTTTAGTTATGTTTCTTTTTTAATAAAAAAATATATTGTCAAAACATATTAGTTTGTTACATTTATTTTTATTAATTTAATGTATTTTTATTCATATTTTTGGAGGCCAGTCGTGGCGCAAGTCAATAATGTGCGACTTTAAACGTGACATTTTGTGGATTTCATTTCCACTGGAGGAAATTAAATATTTAATATTCATTTTCTCGCTCTAGTAACGAGGCAAAAGCGCGGCGTTCAGTTCCGCCACTCTACACGCAATGTTTGGAAATTGAATTCAGCGAAAATTGGGGAACCAAAGCGTGTTGACAGAACGAACCGAGAGTCTTAACACTAGGTTTCCAGGTTCCCTCTGCCTACGGTCCTATGTACGTAATACAGCGGGAAGCTAAAAAAAATCACTTCTTTTCTTATTTTTTAAAACTGTATATATGTAAATTGTTTTCAATTTTTTGGCCTTTTGCATAATTATTGGCTCTCAACTCATTACCTCGTTTTGTTTATCTAGGTCAAAATGACGCTGTATATACTAATAACCATAAAAATCGCTGTGCAAAAGTCAATTCTCTCAAAAAATACTTTATTTAACAAACTATCAAAATTATTAACCATTCGACAAATGATGAGGCAACAAAAAAATTATTCCTACTAAAAATAATAAGGGCCAATTGAGGCCAGTCGTGGCGCAGCGGCACGAGGTGTGACTGTAAAAACCGACTGGTTGTGGGTTCGATCCCCACTCGAGGAGATGAAATATTTACTTAAATTTATATTTCCATTTCTTCGCTCTGCTGTCGAGGTTAAGCGCGGCGTTGAATTCTGCCACTCAACACGCAATGCCTCCAGAATTCGGCAGAAAGTGGGAAACAGAGTGTCTTAACACTAGGTTCCCTCTGCCTGCTGCTAGTAACAATGCAACGCGCGGCGTAGAGTTCCACCGCTTAGAGCATGAGATACGGAGTGTCTTAACCCTAGTTTTCCTCCGCCTATCCTACTATATGAGGAAAAGAGGTTGATGATATGAACTTTTCAAATTAAAAAAAATATATTGCATGCCTACAAAATACTCTTTTTAAGTACAATCAAGTAAAGTCCCACAATAATCGTAATGTTACAATGAAATATAAATTAAAACGTGATTTGGGGCATTGTGCAAGAGATAAGTATCTTTTTAACAACTTCTTTAACAATATAAGAGTATGTAATAATAATTGTTTATCCGTCTGTTTGTTACAGGTAAGCTGATTTTAGGGGATTTTGAGGGCTTTTGGTAAGCTGATTTTAGGGAATTTTGGTGGATTTTAGTTAAGCCTTAAATAATAATATTAAGACTAGAAATAAATATTAGTTATAGGTATAGATAATATAATGAAGCCTGAAGTTTTTTTATATTTTTAAAATATATCTATTATTTGAACGTAGTAATATTAGAAAGTTCTTTTGGAATCTGTCAAATAAAATTGTACATAAATGAGCGAGCTGCGAGCCGAGCCCAAGGTTATGGATTCAATTCCCACTTGGGTGTATTAATATTTAAATTATTCAGATCAAAAAAAAATTACGTCGAGTACCACCACACAACACGCAATGACTCGAGAATTAGAAATTGAAAAAAAATTTTTACCCTACTTTGCGGGAAAACACGAATAGATTTCTTATTATCTATAGTTGCAATCACTCCGTTCTTCACAAATATTCCACTTTCACTACAAACAATATATCGGTATGCAGCTAGTCTCCAAGTAGACGGGATCCAGGCTAAGATCGTAAAATACCAAATAATATTACACGATAAAACATTCGAGATTTATATCAGATTTTGAATTTTATTATGCA
The DNA here is from genome assembly GCA_013421005.1 of Heliconius erato x Heliconius himera. Lineage (NCBI taxonomy): Eukaryota > Metazoa > Arthropoda > Insecta > Lepidoptera > Nymphalidae > Heliconius > Heliconius erato x Heliconius himera. Next base: position 45,137 of record JAATLQ010014690.1, on the reverse strand, counting down.
ATACTTTATGTGTAATGATATTTTAAAGCTTTAGTAGTTATAGGTGCTGCCATGTGTGGATTCTATTCCCATTTGGGGTAAAAATATATATGTTTTTACTAGCTTCACACTGTAACAGGGTAGGCAGAGGGAACTTAGTGTTAGAACACTCCGCTCCCGACTATTGACGCGCTTTGCCTCTGTGAACCCCACGTTCGTTAGCCTTGTCTCTTTCTTTAAAAATGCGCAGCTGTAAACTCAGCAGTGCGGCATCAAGAAGCGGAAATAAACTAATACAGAAGATATAGCCGGTTAATTCAATCCCTTTTTTTCACTATCTTCATATATTTTTCTATACTAAAGTAAAATGAAATCTATATCGGGCTTAATACATAAACACTTCTTCGCTCTGGTGTCCAGACAACGCGCGGCGTTGAGTTCCGCTACTCAACACGCAATATCTTCAAAATATATTTGCCGGTAAGTGGAGAACGTTGAGTGTTTTAACACTAGGTTCCCTTTGCCTACGCTGCTGTGTGCGGGATACAGCGTGAAGTTGATTCTGATTAACATTTTTATTTTTTCGTTCTGATATCAAGACAAATGCTCGCCACTTAACACGGAATGCTTCGAAAAATTCCGCAGAAAGGTAGGAACGGAGTCTTAACACTATGTTCTCTCTGCTTACCCTGCTGAGTGCGGGATACAGCGTGAAGCTCATTTATTTATTTCAATACATAAATACATATATATGACAAATACATGAAACACCTTACGGAAATGGAATGCCACTATCTTAGTATGTCACACCCAAGGCTCGTACAAAATTTTCATGTTTTTCAAAGATTACATATTTCCGTTAATACATTAACCTTCTAGTAATTTACTCTGACTCAACAACTGAATCATTTAAAGAACACGCCTATTTATAGTAAGTAAAAGTAATTAAAAAAAATAATAAATCGATTTTTAATATCTGTAAACTATCCAGTTGACACATATTACAACCTGTCAACTATCCAGTGCGGCGTTGAGTTCTGCCACTCAACACGCAATGCCTCCAGAATTCGGCAGAAAGTGGGGAACGGAGTGTCTTGTCGTTCCCTCTGCCTACCCTGCTGTGTGCGGGATACAGCGTGAAGCTGATTTATTTATTTATTTTTTTAACTATCCAGTGCTGAATCGAATCGGATAAAACTTGGACTGTTCCCTTATTAGGAATAACCTAATGCACTTAGAGGTCGTCGCGGCGCAGAGCCACAAGCATGCGACTGTAAACGCCCCGGTTGTGAGTTCGATTCTCACTCGGGAAATGAAATCTGGTAACGAGATAAAGCGCGGCGTTGAGTTCCGCCATTCAACATCCAATATTTCAAGAAATTTGAAAGATTAGAAAGCTATTGTTAAAACACATCGTTTCCCACTGTCGAGTTTTTGGACATCGCGTAGTGAGTGGCGGAAATCAAGCGAGCTTTGTCTACCAGAGTGAGCAAAACGAAAATAATTTAAATATTTCCCCGAGTAAGTATCGAACCTGTAACCGTCGCCTCACTTAAAAAAAAGATTCTGGAAAATCTTCATCATTGTCCCATTATCCTTGGCTAAGGCACATAATATAACAATAATATCTATTATATTATATACATAATATAATAAATATCCTACTAAAGAACAAAAATATATATATATATATATATATATAAAAAAATTAAACAGTTTCGATATTACTATTAATAATACATAGTATTAATAGTTTAAAGATGACACATTCCAATTAAGAGAATTGTCTACGAAGGTGAGTAACAATTACACCGTTGATTGTGGCCAAATGTGTCTTTTATTTGTTTAGCTATTGGAAGTCTGTGTTTTTATTGTAATGGTGTGACAGGTTCGCTAGAGAGGTTTCCTACAACATAAAAAGGTGTAAAGCGTGGCGTTGAGTTACGCTATTCAATGCGTTCAGATATTAGAAAACGAAAGTGACTTAAGCAGAACGAAACGTTTTAGCTCGAGGTTCCCAGGTTCCCTCTGTCTGACCTTTATGTACCGGATACGGCGTGAAAATAATTGAAAAGCGGAGAAAGGAGTGTCCTAATACCAGTTTCTCTATGTTAATTCTTATATTTTTTTCCAAATATTTTATCCTACCCTACTAATATTATAAATGCGGAAATTTGTAAGGATGTATGTTTGTTCCATTTTCACGCCAAAACTACTTAACGTATTTAGATGAAACTTAACAGTAATATACCTAAAATATCAGAATAACAACATAGGCTAATATCATAAATTAATAATAACTTATGATTTAATAACAAGTTTAAGCGGGCGAAGCCGCGTGTACGTCGCTAGTTACAAAATATAATATAGCTTATACTTTACTATAACTACTATAGAAACATACGAGAACAAAGTACCAACGGAAATCACAGCTGACAGCATAGTGTTAAGCAAGTTGACTTCCTTTTATTGTCCTACCATTATTTTATACCTACTGTATTTAGTAAGTGGGTCACATCCAGTAAGTAAAATACTTCACCATAGTAATACTATGACCTGTTTAGATAATTATATAAAAAAACTTTTTTAGTCGAGGGGAACTAAAGAAAAACTTAAGTTTTTTTTTGGTTTCCCTCTGTATCCCGTAAATAGTAGGATAGGTAGAAAGAACCTGGTGTTTAGATACTCTGTTCTTCAATTGTCTCCTAATTTTAAAGATGACTCGTTGAGTTGCGGTACTCAACGCCGTGCATTGTCTTCTGTATAAAAACAAGCCATTGTTCCGAGGGAAATCGAAACTACAGCTATTGGGTTTCTGCTCAGTCGTGTCGTTCTATTTTTTCTAAGCATAGACATTCCTATACGTCTCTTATATATTTTACAAGAATGATCTTTATCTAAAGTAAAAATATATTAAATAAAATATACATTCCCCTAGCGGGAATAGAATGCTTAACCATCGTGTTCAAATTTACTAACCAACCTATAGTGACATCAATACAATTAATTTGTTCATACAAACAGACAAATCATAGGAACCATTAAATAAATCTTTGTCTAGATTACGATATCGCATAATTCAATAAGGAGCAGTCATTTATAACGCAACTATAGTAGTGGCGTGGAATGTTAATGTTAGCAAACGGTACTGGTCGCTAGTTTGAAATAAAATTCCTTTTTTTTTTACTTTCACGCTGTATCCCGCATAAATAAGGCAGAGGGAATTTAGTATATTTTGGTGCAGTAGCCGTAGTATGTGACAGTAAACTCGACGGTTGTGGGTGCGATTCCCGATCGTATTCTCGAATAAATTATTTTAATATTTTCGATCCAATAACGAGACAATACGCGGCGTTAACTTCCGCCACAACGTGGGGAACGTAACACTTTAAAAAATAAAGTGAATATTAAAGAAAACAAGAAACGAATCTATGTCCTCCTTTATTACTAATACTTGTTCCTACTAAAATAGTCACTACCCACACTAACACTCGTATCAAATATTATGAAATTGATATCTGAAATATACAATATTCAATTACAGAAGTTAATGCTTGAATTGATCTTTTGAAATGTCACCTTTGTTGATCTAAATCTTATGAAATTATAGTCTAGCCTCCCTTATATCACTATGTTAGACTAGTGGGCGCGCGCGGCTTCGCCCGCTTATTTGCATCTTTAGGGGTGAATTCTAAAAAACCATGAAACACGTGTTCAATGAAACATTTTTAAGAGTCTCTTTTTAAGTTTATAAGAATCGGTGCCGATTTAAAAAAAAACCATACAAACTTTCAACCCCTATTTCATCCCTTTAGGGTTAAAATTTTTCAAAATCCCTTCTTAGTGGATGTCCAGATTATGAAAATAAACGTCTCTTCAAATTTCACGTTTCTACCTACCGTGCGTCTTACCTCAGTCAGTCAAGTACATGTACTTTTATATATATAGATATGATAGGAACTAGTATCACTTGATACTAGTTCCTATCATATCTACAAAGATCGTAGTGGCGCAGTGGAACAGTATCTGAATGTAAGCACGATGGTTGTGGGTTTGATTTCCACTCGAGGACATGCATTATTTTAATTTTTCGGTAAGACAAAACGCGGTATTTAGTTCCGAAGCTCAATACGCAACATCTTGATACAGAACCATTTCTTCACTGTATATAATACTACAAAGGGATGAAGTTATATTTTTAGTTTTTATTCCTTGACGCTGTACCCCGTATACAACAGGGTAGGCATAGGGAACCTAAGAAGTGTTAAGACACTCCGTTCCCCTTTTTCCAATCCCAATCTTGAAAAATGTAATAATATTATTAAAAAAATATTTAATTTCAAATAAGCGCCATAATAGGATAGAGGTCGATCGTGAGAATCCTCGCCAATTACTTTAGGTCGCAGATCAAATCGCATTTGACAAAACGTACCGATGTGTGGTAACCATACGTTATTAACTATAAAGGAATTATACTATAGTTTTTTTTAAGGTTCACCTGCTATGTGCTAGCAGGGTAGGCAGAGGGAACCTAAGAAGCTTAAGACACTCCTTTCCTATTAAGGAACGAAACGAAAAGGTGGCGGAACTCAACGCTGCGCTCGTTAGTAGAGCGAGAAACTGGAAATTTCGATTCCTACTCGAGAAAATTATGAAACATAAATAAAAAGTTTGTTTGGTTGAAGTTTGAAGTTGAACAAGCTAATCTCAGGAACTACTTAAGGATCCAAAACTATTTTAGTGTAGGATAGACAATTTCAAATATACTTCTATATAAAGAAATTCTATATATAAGATATATTACACTATGTCGATAGTTTCGATATAAACTACTGTATCGGCTGTCAGAGTTACTTCCCTCACTTAGACTGTTTCACGTGTTATTCACAACTCTTAGTTTTTACCGTGTGACACAAGCAAAACCACAGGTATTTTTAAACGTTTTTTTAAAGTGTTATTCCACACTTAGGAAAAAAATACTTATTTAGAAAACGTATAGAAATTTGAAAGTAGCGGGATTCGAACCCGCGCCTCCTGGAAACCGACTAGGCGCTCTGACCACTAAGCCATACATTCTCATCAAGTTACATCGAAATTTTTATACGCTTGTTACAACTTATTTATATTGTTAGCATCTCTGTAGAGAGATTTTTACAAATTTCCGCTACCCAAAGATAATTACTAAGAATTATCGTCTGGCACGAGAAAATGCTATTTATTAAATATTTTTAACATTTTTTTAAAGTGTACCACACTTAGGAAAAAAAATACTTATTTAGAAAACGTATATTTTTTTATATTTATAATAATTTAAACCACAGGTTAATACTAGTATAATATAATGTAAAATATAACATAATTAATTCATAAAAATCTACGTATAAACATATACATGGTGTTTGTATAATAATCTCAGCGATCACGATCATCCGGCGGCGTTCTACAAAGTGAAGTAATTGTGATGCGCCGGCGCATAGCGCAGGGCTGCCAACGTGTTTTATGTGTTATTTAATCTTTATTTCTATATCTTTTCTTACATTATAAATACTAGTAAAAATGTATGGTTGAACGCGCTAGTCTCAGGGACTATTGGTTCGATTAAAAAAAAATGTGTGGGACAGTTCATCTATCGAGGAGTCATCGGGGACTTGGAATGTAGACAAAACTGCAAGTCAGAGTTTGTTATATACTAGAATATAAAAATAAAAATAATATTCATTGATTTCCCTTACTTAACACGTTAACATCTCAAGATTGAGTGGAAAATGGGTAACATGTCCTAATACTAGGTTCCCTCCACTACCCCGCGGGATATGCGGGATACAGCGTGAAGCAAAAAAAAAACAAAAAATATAACCTTCTCATCCCTTTGTAAAATACTCTGTATCTTAATTATTCATTGAAGCAGTCTCATGTCAATAATCGTCATACATTTTATCGGTTGATTTCTTCCCACATCACTGGTTTTGTGCGCTCGTGCGGCTCGCAACTGGTAGTTAGCACCTTGTCGCGTTGAACAATCAAAATATTGTTTGTGTTTTGTATATGGATTTATTATAGCTTAGTTTGATATGGTTCTATTTGATTTTTGTTGAAATTTCCGTTGGAGCGCAGTGTCGGTTTGTAAACGTGATGGTTGTGGGTTCGATTCATAGTAGAATTACTCAGGGGACGAATTATTTTAATTTCTATAACAACAAGACAATGCGCGGCGTTGTGTTCCGTTACTCAAAAATCAATGTTTCGAAATTTGGCGGTTCGTTGTGAAGTGTCTTAACACTACTCATTATTTGTTTTAATCTGAAAACCAACCTTGCTTTGCGAGAAAGCCACGAAATTGAAAAAATAAATATAAAGATAGATGTAATTAAAGAAAGCCATAGAAAAATTAAGTATTAAAAATAATAATTGTTTAATAATTATTTTACTTACAAATTTTAATATATATCTATATAATAAGACTATTGCCTTATAAAATTTCGTTCAAGCTGTCAGTTGCGATGGTGGTGTAATGGTCAGCATAGTTGCCTTCCAAGCAGTTGATCCGGGTTCGATTCCCGGCCATCGCATATTTTGCTTTTTGTTTTTTTTTATTTTAATAGTTTTTTTGTAGTTATTATTTAAACTTCTTGAATCTAAAATAAATAAATATATTAATAAATAAAATAAATCTTTGGTCCAGTTCAGTAGTAGTTTTTAGTTAAGTAGTGTATGATGCCACAATAAGATAATTTCTGATTGTAAACGTGATTGTTGTAGATTCGATTTCCATTTGGGATTAAATTAAAATTTAATTTCACTTTAAAAATCAATAACCTTTAAGCGGAAGTCATAATTAATATAGATTTTCTTCGTATCTTTCTTTTCTTTCTTTCTTTCCGTAATAATTTGATAACTGAGTAAAAAAAATAAAAAATTAAATCAGATTCACGCTGTTTCCCGTACACATAAGGGTAGGCAGAGGGAACTTAGTGTCAAGACATTGCGTTCCCCACTTTTCGCCGAATTCTGGAGGCATTGCATGTTGAGAGGCGGAACTCAACGCCGCGCTTAGCCTCGACACTAGAGAGAAGAAATAAAAATGTAAATTTAAACAAATACATGTATTTAATTTCTTCGAGTGGAGATCGAACCCAAAATCAATCGATTTTACGCGCCTTGACTGTAATATACTGGTGGCCACCAGAATTTCAATAGGAGTTTCGTGTTTCTGTTAGTGTTAAGACTCTCCTCACTTCAAAGTGGAGAATCACTGTCTGCCAAATTTTTCGAGACAGTACTATTCAATAGTGGAACTTATCTCCGCATTTTATCCAATAAGTTAAGAAAATAATGCATTTTTTTGAAATGGGAATCGAACTCACAACCACAACGCTCACAATCACTTGTTATGCCACACCACGGCCTCTTAAAGTATAAATTTTAATACAATTTTCAATTACTCTGTGACATTACCATATATGGAAGCGTTAAAGTCAAAAGGTTTATCGAAATTCCTTATTCTGGTATAATTGAGTGTTCAACTTGAAAATAACTTTAAATTCTTTATAGTGGAAAGGTTATTTTGTACTATACGTAACGTATGTGGGTTTGATTCCTACCTGGAGTAATTATTGTATTTTTTTAATATTTTTCTTTTTATAGATTTCGATAGATTAGCTTTAGAAGTATACTTATTAAAGTCATTAAGCTCACATAATATAATAATTAAATATAAAAAAGAGACGAAACCTTTCAATGAAAAGGTTGGTTTTAGTTCCTTTCGTCTAATGTACGGCGTTTAACTCCGCAAAGTAAAAAAATGTACCATTAAATAAAAAAGCAAACGATTTCCCAATCTTATCTCTCCCTTCCAAATACAACAAATAAAATCACCTATCCACCATTTTTAAAAAAATATATATTAAGCGCACGTACGGAAAAACGTAATTTATTATATATATAAAAAAACATTATATTTGACTAACCTGGAAGTCGTTACTATGACCGTAAAAGGGCTGACTGACTCAAGGTCCCAGCCTCACCGTGACTGGGGTGACTGACTTACAAAACTGATTTAAAACGTTGATTACTTACACTCACAGAGGAAGTGATGAATGAAACAAATTAAGTATAAATGAACAGGATTTTTTTACCATATATGGGTGTAAGGTAAATTGTTGAGTTTAATATTATTATGTTGACGCCAATATGGCGCGTGCGTTGACTATAGATTGTTGATATTATATTGTTTTTTTTTGGCGTCACCTGCTGCTGCTGTACCCCACACACAGTAGCGTAGGCAGAGGGAACCTAATGTTGAGTTCTCTCCCTATATTATATCTCCGTTTTCTATATTATATTGCAGTTTTGGGAAATGCTTCATCATTATCTAGTTCATTAAGATGTTTACTAAAATAAAATCAGCTTGACGCTGTATCCCGCACACAGCAGGATAGGCAGAGGGACCTAGTGTTAAGACATTCTGTTGCCCACTTTCTGCCGAATTCTGGAGGCATTGCGTGTTGAGTGTCAGAACTCAACACCGCGCTTAACCTCGACACCAGAGCGAAGAAATGGAAATATAAATTTAAGTAAATATTTCATCTCTTCGAGTGGGGATCGAACCCACAACCAGTCGATTTTACAGTCACACTTCGTGCCGCTGCGCCACGACTGGCCTCACAGATGTTTACTGTTAGACATAAACCTTTTGAGAATTAAAAAAAAGATTAAAAAGTCTAGTCTATAATTCTATACTAATACTAGAAAGATGTAGAGCTTGGCGTCATTTCCGCAACTATTGGTTGGAATTCGAAGATTATTTTTTTGTTGGGTAGTGCGCATATGGAAGAAGAAGGATGCTTTCAGAATTCGGCGGAAAATGGGTAATGGAGCTTCTTGACACTAGGTTCCACCTACCTTGCGGTGGGATACGACGTGAACCTCAATCAGAAGGAGAAAGATTAGTTTATTTCGATGTAAACAATTTCTTCAACGTCACATCGTATAAAATTTTTAAGTCAATTTCAAACATATAAGTTTCATATTAGTCACTACCATAAGAGTGTCTTAGCAATATACTAGTCGTCGTCTATAACTCTATATTGGTTGCACTTTGAGACGTAAAATAAAAAAAACCTTTTTCCTGTCTCCGGTGGAATTTTGAGAAATTAGTGCGTCATCAGTGCTCCCCTGTACTTCCCACCCTCCCAGTCAGTAAAGGAATAGTTCTATATACATATATATAAATGTATGTAATTGAGGCCGGTCGTGGCGCAGCGGCACGAGATGTGACTGCAAAACCGACTGGTTGTGGGTTCGATCCCCACTCGAGGAAATGAAATATTTACTTAAATTTATATATCCATTTCTCCGCTCTGGTGTCGAGGTTAAAGCGCGGCTTCTAGCGCGGCTTGAGTTCTGCCACTCAACACGCAATGCCTCCAGAATTCGGCAGAAAGTGGGGAACGGAGTGTCTTAACACTAGGTTCCCTCTGCCTACCCTGCTGTGTGCGGGATACAGCGTGAAGCTAATTTTAATACAATTTTTAAACCCGGATGCTGTAGATAGACTGTGATAGCTATGACTCTTTACGTAATGTTAATTAGATAATGAGATATGCTTATTATGTGTAATTGGATGAATTCACTTTGTAAATAATTGAGAACGGCTTCACGCTGTATCCCGCATATAGCAGAGAGGAGCTAGTGTCAAGACACTTCGTTTTCACGTTTCCAAACGAGTTTGAGGAACTGCGTGTTGCTGTCTCTACTAAAGCGCGGAAATGAAAATAATTAAAAACAAACAGCTTTATATTTTGTAGCGCATAGCAGCTTGGCAGATGAAACATAGTGCTAAGACACTCCGTTCCCCTTTTAGTCTAATTTTCTGGACTAAGCGAGCTGAGTAGCAGAATAACCGTGGAATCCAGTTCATCCTCCAGCCTGGAGAATTTGGCAGAAAGTGAATATCGGAAATGTCTTAATAGGAACGAACTGTCGTAACATTAGGTTCCCGGTATCCCTCTCCTTACCTATTTGCGGGATATTCAGAAGCTGTCCCACTCTACAGCGGTGGCCTCAATTATTATTATTAATGACAATAATAAATCAGGAAGTTGTCAAGATCAATTAAAGTGTACAAATAGCTAGAAACAAGGAATTACCAAATTTGGTGTTCCGTAGAGTTAGTCAGTACAAAAGTACCTGCTATAGCTCGAGGTAATGTCGGGTTGAACCCTAAAAGGAACTAAGGTCAATTTACAAGGTTCCTTCAGGTCATCTGTTAGATATTTTCGCAAATGCTTGCGTTTTTTTCTATTTTTTTTAATTGTTTTTTTATATTTTGATTCTGGATTTTGTTGATTAGAGTTAATATAGTGTTAAGACACCTCGTTCTCCTCTTTTTGTTAGTTTAACTGTGCAATAAAATCTACGAAACTAAATTTGATTTAATTGTAATAATTGTATCATCTTCGATCTTCGAAACTTTTCAGTTATAGGTAACTTAGGTGATATTACAATAATATAAGATCATCGGTTTGATTATGGTGCCAGGACCTGAAACTCTTCACAAGTTTCTAGAAACTACATCAATCCTTGTATTTTTTTTATAAATTCTATAATTTTGTTATTATAATTTTGAGGCCAGTCGTGGCGCAGCGGCACGAGGTGTGACTGTAAAACCGACTGATTGTGGGTTCGATCCCCACTCGAGGAAATGAAATATTTACTTAAATTTATATTTCCATTTCTTCGCTCTGGTGTCGAGGTTAAGCGCGGCGTTGAGTTCTGCCACTCAACATGCAATGCCTCCAGAATTCGGCAGAAAGTGGAGAACGGAGTGTCTTAACACTAGGTTCCCTCTGCCTACCCTGTGTGCGGGATACAGCGTGAAGCAAATTTTTTATTTATAATTTTGTTTTGTTTCTGATATGTCCCTCCACTGGGAATTAACCTACAGTGACAAAAACTTAAGTTTCTGTCGTTTATAAAAAGAAAATCGGTCATTGATATTTATGTAGAGTCAATTTCATAATAAATTATCGTTAGAGGTCTTGAGACGTCCCATGAGGACAGAACTGATTGTGAACTTGAGGTTCTTTAAACCGACGAAAAAACCGTAGGATTTAAATTTGACGTGCATTTTTTTAATGTTTTTTTTATTGAATATCAAAATTTTGATTATTTTTATTTTTATTTTCATTGTATAATATGGTGCGATGGTAAATGCGACAGGTCGTGGGTTCGTTACTCCCTCGAGCAAACAAAATATTTAATGTATTAATTTCCTCGCTATAATAACGAGGCGCCACTCAACACGTAATGCCTCCAGAATTCGGCGGAAGTGGTGAATGATAGTCTTAATAGGAACGGAATGTCTTACCACTACGTTCCCAAGTTCCCTCTGTAGGCAGAGAGTATCCCGTATATATACCAGAGTAGGCTCTGGTATATACGGGATACAGCATGAAGCTAAAAACAACATTTCTCTATCTAGAATATGAACGTGTAACCAGTGTATTCAAAAAGACCTCGTAACTGTGCCACGATGACGTTTACTCATAAATTATTTAACTAAAGTATAGTTAATTAATCACATTTATAATTATTTGCGTAGATTCTTAATAAACGATTAATTCGCGGCACGATTCAAAGGTTTAATTTATCTTCACGCTGTATCCCGCACAAGCACGCATGACAGAGGGAAACCAGTATTAAGACACTCCGGTTTCCACTTTCCAGCCAACTTCTAGAATTTGCGTTGAGTGGTCGAAGCCGCCGAACTCAACGCCGCGCCTCTTGTTACCTCTTCTTCCTGGCATTAATCCCAGCTTTTGCCAGGGTCTGCCTTCCTGCTCAACCTGCTCCACTTTGCACGGTCGTTAGCGTAACCTCTTGTTACCAGAGGGAGGAAGAGAATTAAAATAACTCATTCCCCCGACTGAGAATCGAACCCACAAACATTGTTTACAGTCAGATGCTGTATTCTTCTTACATTTAATTAAGAATTAATTCGTAGCACGCTTTAATTGCTATGACACGACGTGGTGTTACCTTCAATGGTGTTGTTTTCTTTGGCTATTTATTATGGAGAGTGATTTCACGCAGGAACACAGTCTCTTACTGTAAACTAGATGGTTCTGGGTTCGATTCTCGTTCGGAGGATTTAATTATTATAATTTTAAATGACGACTGCTGACGGTACTAATGTAGTTATTACCGATTTTAGTTATTGTTATTTTTAACAATTTTAAAGTATTATTCTATACCTACGATAGAAAAATAATTATGTAATTAAAAATTTGAACGTTTAAATCCCGCTACTTTTAATTTTATATAGTTTTTATTAAATAAGAACAATTTTAAATATAATTTCTTTCTTCATATCCCTATATGTATAAAGCGATCCGGTATTGCACAAAACACAAATCAAAGTTCGACAACCGACGCGATGGTACCTGTTTTTTATTTTGGCGAATCTTATTTTACTTCAAGGTCGATCGATTTTGACTCATTTCATTTTATTTTATTATATAATATATTATACATTCATTTTACATCACTTAGTAAAACAAACGTCAGAATTATCCATTTTTAAATAGTATTATACGTATTTTCCAACCGTTACGTCAAGCGTTTCATTGGGAACGGAGTGTCTCAACACTTGGTTAGAAGGTTTACTCTGCCTACCCTGCTATGTGCGGGATACAGCGTGAATTTAAAGAGATCTTAACCCGCTCAGTTCCGCCACTGAACAAGCGATATCCCGAAAACTTTATGTTAAAAAACTTTATACCCAATAAAGTGTTTTAACATAATATTTCTTGAGCTAAGCGGGAAAAAGCGTGAAATTGATAAAATTAATGTAATAAAGATCCCTGAAATCTGGCATTGGATCCCGTCATCCGTTGATATCTCCTAATACACGTCTTTCTTTTCCGAAAAATAATTTAAAGTTACATACAATACAAATATTTTTTTTTTTACTCTCCTAACATTTTATGTCGTAAAAATAAAAAATAAATTACATCTATTATATAAATAAATAAATAAGCAACACAAGTCGATCTGTTCGTCCTCCAAAACGAAAATCTAACCATATAAAATCAATTATCCAATAGTTTCGCTAAATTCACGCTGACCGGCCATTACACAAATTATATAAAACATTTAAATTGCCTTGACGTTCAGATTTTATAATAATAAGGAAAAATAAGGCCGTCGTGGCACAGACGTGCACTGTGTGACTGTAGATGCGACGGTTGTGGGTTCCATCTTTACTCGGAGAATATTATATATGGTTAAAATGAATAAAATAAATCAGCTTCACGCTGTATCCCGCACACAGCAATGTAGATAGAGGGAACCTAGTGTAAGACACTCCGTTCCCCACTTTCTGCCGGATTCTGAAGACATTGCTTGTTGAGTGGCAGAACTCAACGCCGCGCTTTGCCTCTACAAGAGAGCGAAGAAATGGAAATATAAATTTAAGTAAATATTTCATCCCCTCGAGTGGGGATCGAACCCACAACCAGTCGGTTTTACAGTCACACTTTGTGCCTGGTCACGTTAAAATATATATTTAATTATGTTTATTTCCAGTTTGCGGAGTTGTGTTAAATATACAAATATATATATATCTTAGAGCCCGACACGTCGATGGTTATAATTTTAAAACCCGCAAAAATAGCAGCGTTAAGAACCGCCACTCAATGCGCAATGTTTTTAATTCTATCTTGAAAAAGAGAATTGACTGTCTTGACATTATTTTTGTTTATGCCTACTCTGTTTTGCAATATAAAATATGATTCTAAAGATTTTTTTTAAATATTTTATTAGTTTCACGCTGTATCCCGCACATAACAGTATAGGCAAAGGAAACCTGAGAACCTGTGAAGTGTTAAAAGATACTCCGTTCCCATTAAAACACTTTCGTTCCCCACTTTCCACTAAATTCACGAGGCACCGCGCGTTGCCTCGTTACCAGAGCTAAGCTAAATGAAAATATTAAATATTTCATTTCCTCGAGTTGAAATCGAACCCACACCCATCGTCTCGTCGTCTAGACATATTTAGTATTTATATATTGTTATAATTCAAGTGTCATACAAACCACGGCGCCAAGTATCCGCTGTAATATATACTTACAACGCTATTATCATTTATAGAGTCAGCCATTGATTGTGAATTTAAATTAAATCCAGATCTATGCTTTGTTTTACTTCCTGTTAAGTTATTGCTAGGTACTTAGGCATATAGGGAGGTGATAGTGGGTTCCAAGTTTGTAGTGTATAATTTTTTTATATTTTTGTAAATATAAAACGAGTAAAAATATTTTTATGATTAAAATAATTAAATTAAATCAGCTTCACGCTGTATCCCGCACACAGCAGGGTAGGCAGAGGGAACCTAGTGTTAAGACACTCCGTTCCCCACTTTCTGTCGAGTTCTGGAGGCGTTGCGTGTTGAGTGGCACAACTCAACGCCTCGCTTTGCTTCTACACAAGAGCGAAAAAATGGAAATATACATTTAAGTAAATATTTCATCTCCTCCAGTGGGAATCGAACCCACAACCAGTCGGTTTTACAGTCACACTTTGTGCCACTGCGCCGCGACTGGCCTCTTTTATGAGTAATTGTAAAAATATATGTAGATGTTTCTTGTCGACAGAAGCTAATTATCGTATTGCAGCACAACGAGACGGAAGTAATACACGCGGCGTTGATGTCCGCCTAAAATCACGCAGTATCTCGAAAATGGCATAGTAATAACTCAACTTTATACTAAATCGGGTGTTTAAAATTGTTAAAATGAATACGGTTTTAACAAAAATGACTTGTCTTGTATAAGCGAGGACTGCGGGTTCGATTGCCTATGGAGGAATAAATCTTCATTGTCGCGCCCTGGTAACAAGATAAAGCGTGGCGTTGAGTGCCGCCATTTAACACACAAGAAGATCTAGAGAATCTTATGATGCTTCAGGAACATAGTTGTTTAACATAGGTTCCCTCTGACAATCTGCTATGCTGGGAAAAATTTAAATCTGCTTTTTTGGAGATCACCTAATATACCTGGGATTTGAACTCACTACCAATACGTCCACTTATATACACACTAACTGCATAACGATACAGTAAATTTATTGAATATTCAAACATAATTATACAATCTATATCGATCTCTTTATAAGGTAAGCTATTAAGATAATACAAGTATGTAATTGCTTCGCCACATTTAACTCCGCACAAGAATAGGCGAGAACATAAATAAGGGAACCTTTTATGTTTAGCAAACCTTTTATTATGATATACATAGTTATATATTTTAAGCGATTAAGTTCAGTTACGTATTCTCGCTCTGGTATCGAGGTTCCTAGGTTCCCTCTCTGGTCAAGGCCTGATTGTTATATATTTTAAGTAATTAAGTTCACTTACGTATTCTCGCTTTGGTATCGAGGTTCCTGGGTTCTCTCTCTGGTCAAGGCCTGATTGTTATATATTTTAAGTAATTAAGTTCAGTTATGTATTCTCGCTGTGGTATCGAGGTTCCTGGGTTCCCTCTCTGGTCAAGGTCTGCTTAACTTGTTATGTGCAGGATTTAGCGATTACCTAAAAAAAGGCGATGTGTGGTGGTTGTGAATTCGATCTCCACTCGGGGCCCTGAATTATTATTATAATTATATTCTGACAAGATAAAGTGCAGCGTTGACTTCCGCTCTTCAATACGTAATGTCTTGAATTTGGCCGGAAAGCTGTTAATTCAGCAAAAACTATGTATAAATGCTCCTATTTTTTGCATTGACTTAGAATTGATTTTTTCTATGCTCCGACAGCTTAGCTAATTTCAGCTTGGTACTTCCACGCTATCTAGAAATAAATAGATTAGACAGACGGACAGATAAGACAGCAAAGTGTTTTATAAGAAAGGTTTCTTTTTATTTTTTTGGTACAGAACCCTAAAAATAACTAACTATCGATATACATGATTCACTCATCTTGACTTTAGCGCCCCTTTAGATAAGGTCTAAAGCACATCCTTTTGATAACGAATTTAATTATTGATGTGAAATCTATATATAAAAAACTTACAACGCACAGACCAAACTACTGGAAAGAAAATGTTGCGTTCTGGAGACATTGCGTGTTGGGAGGCGGAACTCAACGCCGCGATTTTGCCTCGACACCAAAGCGAAGAAATGAAAATATAATTATAAATAAATATTTAATTTCCTCGAGCGGGAATCGAACTCACAACCAGTCTCGTTTACAGTCACACTCTATACCACGACTGGCCTCGAAAGAAATAGATAAATAAAAAAATATCTTTCTCATAATCGAACCCATAACCAATGCACTGTGAAATACTTAAAATAAACAATGCTAATGTAAAAGGCCTTGTAAAAACGTAATTCATATGAAAAAGAAGCTAATAACCGCCTATTATTCGGAACATCATGTACACATACAAACATACATAAATATTGATTACTCTGAATTTTTACTTTACAGCATCTTATTATGGAGCATAAATTACTTAAATATAGAGACCGAAAAAATTATGTTATTAAGAAATTACGATATGTTTACTTTAAATAAGTTGTTGTATGAACACAAGGTAATGTATGATATTAGTTAGGGGATTGTGATTCGATTTCCGATTAATATAAAAAAAAATGTTTGAACTTTCTATGATATATAATGATTTGTGCTGGTATTAAAAAATCGCGGCGTTCAGTTCCATTTAATGTCACGAAAATTAGGCTGTTCGTGTTAGTGTCTTAGCTCTGGCTTACCTTTGCCTCATCAGCTACATGCAAGATATACCGTGAAGTTGAAAATAAAACCAAAATAGAAGAGAAATAAAAATAGCTTCACACTGTATCCACACACACAGTGGAAAAATATTGTTAAGACATTAATTATATTATTATAACTCAATATCAACTTCACGCTGTATCCCGCACACAGCAGGGTAGGCTGAGGGAACCTAGTGATAAGACACAAGTGAGGAACGGTCCCCACTTTCTGCCGAATTCTGGAGGCATTGCGTGTTGAGTGTTTTTGTTTTCATTCTTTGCCTCGACACCAGAGCAAAGAAATGGAAATATAAATATAAGTAAATATTTCATCTCCTCGAGTGGGATCGAACCCACAACCAGCCGGTTTTACAGTCACACTTCGTGCCGCTGCGCCACGACTGGCCTTTTTATTACAAAAAAATAGGAATATATAACGAGGATCCTCGGTTAAAGAGGAATCCAGAAGCCGTTTAACCCTCCGTTCTCTCTGCCTACACCGCTAGGAATACAATCTGAAAAAAAAAATAGAGATTTAAATCGAATCGACACTTCTCTCCACTCACTAACAAACAGAGAAACCCAACGTATTCAAAACTTAGACAGTATTTAAGTTAGAAGACTGTCTCCAAGATCTTTTGTTTATTTGAAGGTGTGTCTAACAAAGTGCGTTGCAAAACGCTACTTTAAACACGCTTTTAGCATAAACAGGTGATTTACTATGAAAGGAGTGTTGCGTTATGAATGTATGTAGATGTGATCATTTCTCGAAAACGTTTCTTGAAGTTTTACTGTAAGCGAAGTGGTCTTGAGTTTGACTGTTATGTGAGGGATTAGTATTGTCATTTCCTAAGATTTGGTAGGAAGATAAAGAGCGGCGTTTAGTTTCGCCACTGAACATGTAATGTCTTTTTAGTTGTCCGGTGCGTGGGAAACGGAGTGTCTTAACACTAGATTTCCCCTGCCTTCCTTGCTATATGCAGCGGAGTATAGCGTAAAGCTGTTATTTCTTAAGGTTTTCAGTAAATTGTACTCTGAAAGTTAGTTAAGAAAATTTAAATTTTAAAATTATTTAATCTATCTAAATGTAGGTTAGAGCAGTGTGCTAGCGTCTGATTGTAAACACGACGATTGTGGGTTCAATCTTTACTTTTGGCAAGGAATTATTTTTTTCTGTTCTGGTAAAACGCGGCGTTGATTTCCATTTACAAGGGAAGACGCTGACAAGGTTTGATTTTTTCTGTCTTTTGACTCGCTCAAAATAAAAGAAAACAATATTAAGTAAAGGTATTGAGAACGCTAACTGTTAAAAATAACAAATTAATCTAGGAAAGTTGAGAAATACGGTCAAAAAACACGTCTCAATCTAAGATAGGGTACACCAAATTTGGTAGTTCATTACTTCTGTCATATATGGGTGTGTGGCGCCGCGGTACAAGATTCTATTAATATTTTTTTTTCTACGACATATCCGCTCAGTTGTTGAGATTTTACATTCTAATAACATGATTGCATTAGTTCATAAATTATATTTTAGTTTTTTTTTTAAATACTAGCGACTCAAACGCAGCTTCGGTTGCTTAAACTTTTTCTTCATTTTTAATATTATAGCCAAAGTATACGAAATCTTTACATAAATTGAAGCCTGTATGCTACTCTGATGTATAAACAATATTATTGTGAAGTTTCATCTTATTTCATTCAGTAGTTTTGATGTGAAAGTTGAACACACATCCATCTTCACAAACTTTCACATTAATGTAAGTGGGCTGTCGTGGCTTAGCGGCACACTGGCTGAATAAAAACACGACGGTTGTGGGTTTGATTCTCATTAGAGGAAATGAATTCTTTTCATTTTATCAGCTGGTAACAAGACAAAGCGTGTGACGTTTTGCCACGCCACTTAGAATATATTGTCTCGAACATTGAGCGGTGAGTCTGGAACAGGGTGAACACTAGTTTCCCTCTTCCTATCCGTTACTTACGGGTATAGCGTGAAGGTGTAAAGATTCATTATTACGGTGCTATAGTTGCTAGGCTAGAACATATTTGGCTTTTGAAATGGTTGTGGCTTCAATCCTGATTGAAAAATTAATTAAAGTATTTTTTTTTTATATATTGTCATTTTCTTTGTATTGCGAGTGGAGAATTAGATTTCGGCACATATTATTTTAACAACCACCGGAAATTTACACCGGTTTTCTTTCTAGTCTAACTGATATGTGAAAATTAAAATAAAATAAATACATGCATGCTGTACCTATACTCATACAGCAGGGTAGGCAACGAGTGTTATGACACTCCGTTTCCCACTATCCACCAATTGTCGAAAAATTGGAGATTGACCTCCGAACCATCACGATCATAGTTTCACGAGTCCTACAGCGCCACGACGACCTAAAAAATAAAATAGCCTTACCTATGTTAATATAATTTGGAAGCAAAAAATAAAATTAAAACTAAAAGGCCTAATTAGTTATTACAATGTAAAGCAAATAAACAGATTGTTACAGTAATTTTAATTACGAGTATATCACATTAAAGCGATACGTTTAGAAAACACAACAGATTCGTTTTGCTCTACATACAGTTTATATCGTTGAGATAATTAGAAATGTACACCTCTGCTTATTTTCTCCGCGCTGGTAAAAACATGCGCGGCGTTGGGTTCCGCCAGTGCAACTGGCCTGAGATGATTTTCACTTTTAAATTTGTGTAAATAAACGATGATCAATGGCCAAACAACTATGATGCATTTGTAGTTTTTGAAACGCATTCAAATTTATGAAATCTTTTAAATTAAAAATGAAAATCAATATATTCTTTATTCCATTAGGCCGCGTTACAAGACACTCAAAAGTTGCTTTTTTAAAGTCTTATCTTTATTTAACTTGTTTTATAAAAAAAAATACGTCATTGTTGCACTAAACGACATACTGAGTCTATTTTCGTAAATCAAGATATTTTATTTTCTTATATTACAAAAATCTCTTAAAAATGGAAGACGGGAAGCAGAGCGATATGTTACTATTATAAGTAAAGTATAATAGAATTAAATTAAATGTTTTTGTTTCAGCACGCGAATGCAGTCCGAGAATCAGCTCGTCTCATCCTCGACGCTCCAGCTCCAGAATCTGAAGATGCCTTAACCTTGGCAAAAGCACTGCGCACTAGGCCGCCAGTCAACATGCTGCCCGCCGCCAAAGCTGGCACTTTCTTTGCCAGAGATAATCTATCAAATTTTATTGAATGGTGCCGCAGAGCCTTGGGCATCCTCGAATGCTTATTATTCGAAACTGATGATTTATGCCTAAGAAAGAACGAAAAACACGTCGTGCTATGTCTTCTAGAAGTTGCAAGAAAAGGCGCAGTATTGGGTATGCCAGCTCCGTTGCTTGTTCAGATGGAGAAGCAAATTGAGAGGGAATTGGCTGGAGAAGAATTACGCCCAGATGATTCTGCTTTGGGCTTGGTACCGTCCGGACCACAGCCTCAGTTGGTGACCAATGATTTGAGGAGTTTGGACGAGAGAGTCAGGGATCTAGTAGAAAGATGCTCTTGCCCCACACAATTCCCCATGGTCAGGGTTTCTGAGGGAAAATACAGAATTGGTGATACAAGAATGCTGATATTTGTCAGAGTAAGTGATGAATTAACCTTTCCTATTTTCCTATCATAAGTTAGTAAAACTTTTTAAAAATTCTTTATTTTATTTTTTTATTTACGTTAGCTTTATGTGTTTTCTTTCATTTTACACTTCGATTTTTTAAAGACATCCAATTGGTTCGATGGCGATATATTGGTAAAAACCGCAATATAGTGCTTCTTAGAATAAATAATAATAAAATCAAACATTACTGTATTTTACCGCTCTGGTAAGAGAAATGACGACGTTGAGTTTCGCCACTCAACACGCAAAATCCAAATATTGAGTGAAAAATGGAGAACGGAGATTCTTAACACTAATTTCTCAACCTATATATTCATATAATACGGAATATAACGCGAAATTGAAATAAAAACATATCAAAACAAAAGTAGACAATAAAGTCAAGTTAAGACCTAAGTTAGCACAAAACAAAGTTAGAGGTGAGCAGGAAGAACACATGACATTGATGTATCACTACTTGTAATTCCACATAGCGAGTAAGTGAAACGACGACGTCTAATTAATTACTTTAATATAAATAGTATGATTAAATATAAGAGGCCGTCGTGGCGTAGTGGTGCAGTGTGTCACTGTTGCGCGACGGTTGTGAGCTCGATTCCTACACAAGGAAGTGAAATATTTATTTAAAAATAAAATAAAAATCAGCTTCACGCTGTATTCCGCACACAGCAAGGTAGGCAGAGGGAACCTAGTGTTAACACTCTCCGTTCCCCACTTTCTGCCGAATTCTGGAGGTATTGCGTGATTAAATATTTATTTAATTGTATATTTCCATTTCTGCGCTCTAGTATAAGGCATAGCGCGGTGTTGTGTTCCGTATATATTATTTATTCGTTAATAGTTTCCATCATTTAGAATGTGACATACACACCCATTCCACACTACGATAAAAAGCTAGTTTATACTATAACTTGATAGTTAGAATAACTCTTTAAAATATTTGAAATAACTAAAAGATCAATTTACTTATTTATCGACCTCGATCTTTCGCCGTTTAAGTCCAAACCTTGCCTCGCTTAATAAGGGCTGATTGCCGGTCCAAATCGAAATACCAATATCTAGTCTGGTGGTCCATTAAATGTATAGGCTGTCGGGTGTCTCGATAAAATGGTCGGAAATATTGATTTCTAGTATAAAATAAAACTTCTTAAAATAACTTTGGAACAGATTTTCTAATTAAGGTTCTATACTTAGAGTAAACTAGCATCTGGGCAATTCACTACAAAAAATTATAGATAATAGTCGACATAACAACAATTACCATGTTGTGTCAATTTTTTAAATAATATTTTTAAATTTCCATTTCACTTTGAGGCCGGTCGTGGCGCAGCGGCACGAGGTGTGACTGCAAAACCGACTGGTTGTGGGTTCGATCCCCACTCGAGGAGATGAAATATTTACTTAAATTTATATTTCCATTTCTTCGCTCTGGTGTCGAGGTTAAGCGCGGCGTTGAGTACTGCCACTCAACACGCAATGCCTCCAGAATTCGGCAGAAAGTGAGGAACGGAGTGTCTTAACACTAGGTTCCCTCTGCCTACCCTGCTGTGTGCGGGATACAGCGTGAAGCTAATTTAATTTAATTTTTAAATTTTATCCTTCATACAGCAGAATAGAACAAGAAAATTGGATGTCGAAACACTTCGTTCTCCGCCTTCCGCCAGAATTTGAGACACCGCACTTTGCCTTATGAGACCGAAAAAATTACAATAAAATAACCCAAATTTTCCAAATTTTGAACTTACAACTGGAGCATAATATTGTTTTAAACTATATCATAATAACGTATTAATGATTTGTTCATTATTAATATAAGTAATTAAAAATAATAGTAAAAAAAAATATTCGATACAATATAATATATTCCATAGTTATTGAACATAACAGATCACTTTTTATATAAAGGTCAAACATCAAACCATTTAGAAAATATCAGAGTTTTGATTTGCCCAAAATAGGAAACGATCGGACGAATGATTCATCAACGAGGCAGGCCTTAAACGATGGTCCGCACACGATTGAAATATAGACCAGTTATGTAATGGCGATAGTAAATTATAAACACGTGTTGTTTTATCGCTAGCTTTTAATTACATCCATTAGTTTTACTAAAATCTAAAGAAATCCACAGAAATGTAAGATAAGATATCAAAAATATTTCTCTAAATCAAAATTGATTATATTTTCAATTTTTTTGTTTAAATAAACCATTTTTTTTACAGATCCTTCGTTCCCACGTCATGGTGCGAGTTGGTGGAGGATGGGATACCCTCGCCCATTATCTGGACAAACATGACCCTTGCCGTTGCAAGGCTCAGCATCGCACTTCCTTATCAGCCCGTCTGGCGCGACCTAAACACGACCTCGCCGGCGCCACTGTCACTTACGAAAGACCCGACCCTGGTCCGACTTCCCTCCCATACAAAGATTACAAAGAACCCAAAACATATGAGTCAATGTCATTGCAATACAATTCAAAGCTTTATGCTGACGATCCAAAATCAGTACACTATCAATCGAATAACAAATTAGATGGCAATAGCTTGCCATATTTGGGTGACGTGGACAGGGCTGCTTCTCCAAACAGGAAATACTTGACGCCAAGAAAC
Organism: Heliconius erato x Heliconius himera; assembly: GCA_013421005.1. NCBI lineage: Eukaryota > Metazoa > Arthropoda > Insecta > Lepidoptera > Nymphalidae > Heliconius > Heliconius erato x Heliconius himera. The sequence goes on along the minus strand of JAATLQ010014690.1, from coordinate 22,098 downwards.
AACAGCCCTGGAAGACATTCTTCCTCACCAGATCGTAGGACCAAGATTATCACTACGAACCATTTGGTTCCTTCGCCTCATGCTGTGAGGAATAAGAGTCCAAGGCCAGTGTCTCCTGCCCCAGCGACGGAAAGTGCTTCAGATAATGGGTCCGAAGTGTCAGATGAAGGTTACAGAAGCCTGGGGGTGGTAGCCGGATCCACTCAGGGCTCACCATCAACGAAAACGACGAACAGATACTCGCTGCATAGTCAGAATTCTATGGACGACGCTGATTTTAGTGGTAAGATAATTTTTACATACTTACATTTAGTAAATTAAAATCAGCTTCACGCTGTATCCCGCATACAGCAGGGTAGGCATAGGGAACCTAGTGTTAAGACACTCCGTTCCCCACTTTCTGCCGAATTCTGTAGGCATTGCGTGTTGAGTGGCAGAATTCAACGCCACGCTTAACCTCGACACCAGAGCCAAGAAATATAAATTGAAGTAAATATTTAATCTCCTCGAGTGGGGATCGAACCCATAACCAGTCAGTTTCACAGTCGCGCCTCGTGCCGCTGCGTCACGACCGGCCTTTTAGTAAATTCGTTAAAAACTTTTTGTCTTGAGTATAGTATCTACTAGTAGTACTGAGTATAGTATAGTATCTATACTAAATCAAGAATTTAAGAAAAAGAGAAATAGGTATAGTAATCTATAAATGTATTTAAAAAAAATACCTTGTAATAAATTGTAAACTGGTGATTCTGCTCGACAAACACCCGTCACGGTCTGACAGGAACTATTATATATAGAAGTAGCCTTTCTATCAATTATCAAATGGTTAGAACATTAAATGAGGCATAGTATTTTTTATCAACGTCCATAACACCTAAGAAATGTAGAAATTTATTACTAAAATATGTACTAATCGTTAGTTCCGGTTAAATTTAAATTGCTTACATACATATATAATAATATATTAAAGAGGAGGCCAGTCGTGGCGCGGCGGTACGAGGTGTGACTGTAAAAGCGACTGGTTGTGGGTTCGATCCCCACTCGAGGAGATGAAATATTTATTTAATTTCTTCGCTCTAGTGTCGAGGTTTAGCGCGGCGTTTTGTTCTGCCACTCAACACGCAATGCCTCCAGAATTCAACAGAAAGTGGGGAACGGAGTGTCTTAACACTAGGTTCCCTCTGCTTACCCTACTGTGTGCAGGATACAGCGTGAAGCTATATATATATATATATATATATATATATATATATATATATATATATATTATTAAAAACTTTCAGTTGATGATATAGATACGGTTCGCAGGTTCTAATCTAATTTGGTGTAAATAATCTATTATTATTGTGATGAAACCTTAAAAAACAAATACTTCGACTAAATTTGGGGTTCTGTCTACAATGTGCCGAAAGATTTGAGCATGTCTAAAACTAAATTCAATTCAACTACGAAATTTAAAGCAGTGTTTAGAGCAGATTTTTTTTAAAAAACATAGTGCTTCCAATCCCGCAGTTGGTACTCAACCACGGTGTTGTGGGACTAGGAATTTTTAATGATGCGGGATCTCGGTTTCCTGCATCTAATCTCACGAGATTGGATAAAAAATGGAGTATGTATCAGCTTCACGATGTATTCCGCACACTGCAGGGTAGGCAGAGGGAACCTAGTGTTAAGACACTCCGTTCCCCACTTTCTGCCGAATTCTGGAGTTATTGCGTGTTGAGTGGCAGAATTCAACGCCGCGCTTGTTCTCGATACCAGAGCGGAGAAATGGAAATATAAATTTAAGTAAATATTATTATTTATTATTGGAGTATGTATATAAGTCATAAACTTAAATGTACGTACTTGCAAAAATAATTTAGTAGATATCAATAAATAAAATTCTACAATATAGTAAACCAAAAAGTACCAGTAACATATAAACAAAGCCGCGGGTGAATAGTTAGTATATATATATATGTATGTAAAAATGCATTTCCGTCCGTCTCGGTGTATGGCTACATTGTTACGTTCCATCGTTTCGTAGTTCATTGGTTGCAATAAATCAATGCTGCGATCTAATAATATATTGTAGACTAAATTTATATCAATTTTTTTAAGTTTTTAAACGGGAATGTAAAGAAAAATAATTGTGACCTGTGGGGCATCGATGGGATCTTAACGCGCGTTAGTTATTTTTATTTCTCCCACTCTTTAGCGTGGCGTTGAGTTCCGCCAGTTTCCGTATTGAATTGACAAAAGTTCTCTGCTTACACTTCTATATACTCACTTAAGCAAAATACCACTAAAGCAGAATACATCTCTCTATCTGCGCGGTGGTTATGGGTTTAAATAAAATTTTGTTTTTAGAACTGGGTGATGTACCTTAATATGTAAAAGATATGCCTGTACTCCCTTGATAAATACTGAGTAGCTTCAGGGAGCCTAGTGACATAGATAAATAAACATATTTTCTAAGGCAGTAGTATTTAATACTGAATATCTATTTAGCTACTTTTTTCTTGATTTGAACCTGCAACCATCTCATATAACAGCTACATTAGTCACTCCACCACTCACTAAACGACTATGGCGTCAAAAATGTGAAGTCACTGTAGAAATATTCGCATTATTTATACAATTGGTAGAAATTACTCTTTATTTGTTTTTTACTTATGCACTGTAATATTGGTTTAAGGTTTTCTTGCGGTTTCTACAAATTTTGACGATTTGTTGTGATTGTGACATAATTAGAAATTTTCTTAATATTTCGATAAAATAATATAATTTTGTACAGATATAAAATATCTTTTTTAACTTCACGCTATCCCGCATGCAGGAGACTAGGTGCTAGGTGTTAGTAAGTTACTACTATACGGGTGAATGTATTATTTTATTTTCTTCGCTTTAGTAATAAATAAGACAAAACGCATTGTTGAGTCCCGTCACTCGATATGCAACGTCTTGTAAATTGGGCGGTGCGTGGGGAACGGAGTGTTTTAACTCAATTTTCCCACCGCCTACTGTGCTATATGCGGAATACAGCGTGAAGCTGACTGTAAAATCGACTGGTTGTGGGTTCGATCCCCACTCGAGGAAAAGAAATATTTATTTACATTTATATTATCATTTCTTCGCTTTGGTGTCGAGGCAAAGCGCGGCGTTGAGTTCCGCCACTCAACACGCAATGCCTTCAGAACTTGGCGGAAAGTGGGGAACGGAATGTCTTAACACTAGGTTCCCTCTGCCTACCCCGCTGTGTGCGGGATACAGCGTGAAGCTGATTTAATTTTAATTTAAATAAAAATTAATGAATTTATAATACATTACGAAGCAATAACGTCCTAACTTTTTTGACATTTGAGTAATGTCACCTAGCCTCCATATTGGTGGGCCAACAATAGAGCGATCCTACCAAATAAAGAATATATTTAATGATATACGAAACTATTTGCGTATGTATTTTATTATTATTATCGATATCTATGGAGTATGTATGGGTTGTGTAATTATATGAAGAATTTTCTAGAACTATTCAATTATCAAAACGAAGTCCTGTATTGACGTAATCATCACCTACCTGATTGGAGATGGATATTTAAATATTCTTTTCCTTAGTTAGGAGAGAGAAGAGTGGTCTTTGGTGACTTTTATTTCCTCGCTTGCCGCCCAATTGGATATTATGTTAAGAGGCGGTGGACTATTCGGGAAACAGAGTGTTTTAACGCTGGGTTCCATCTGATTACCTTTTTGTCTCTACGAAATAAATTGTGATATTTCTTAATGACCGAACGATATTAACCGATAGTGAATAAATGCTATAAAACAAGAGAAGTTTACGTGCTTTCCTGCATAATAGGATTTCCTGCATAATTAATATACAGAGGGAACCTAATGTTAAGACACTTATTTTAAGAAACTACATGTTGTGTGGTGGAGCTCAACGTCTCGTTTTTTCTATTATAGTGGGAAAATGACAACAATTTAAATATAATATTTGTCTCGAGTGAGGATTGAACCTTTAACCATCGCGATTACAGCCAGACACTCAGAATGCAGATGTAATACAAAATCATAATATATATAACAAAAGGTTTTCGAAATCGAAAATCAAACAAGTGAAAGGACAATTTGAATCGAAAGCTAAACTTAGGTCCTTGATAGGAACAATACTACTGTTTAGTGCTAAACTAATTTAAGTAATCTAGGCTTTAGGTTCCTAAATTTAGGGTCCAAAATATTAAAAACAAAATGTATGGGAACTCGTTCAGACGTGAGAGTATTTGAAAACATCGAGGGGTGATTCAACATTCTTTAAAGAACACAATGTGGCAGACCAAATAAAGGCTTAGGTTAAGGTTTTGTGCTATTTGTATGTATGTTTGTGTATACGTATGTGCCTGTATACATTTTTGACTAGTAATTGTGAATTTTGTGAATTTAAAATCTATACTAATGTTTTAAAGAGGCCGTCGAGGCGCAGTGGCACAAGCGTGTACACGTAAGCGTAAACATAACGGTTGTGGGTTCGATTCCCACTGGGGAAAATTAATTAATGTTTATTAATATTTTGGAACGGCGTTTATTACGCCACTAAACACGCATTGCCTCGAAAATTCTGTGTAAAGTTGGAAATGGCGTGTCTTAACACTAGGTTCCCTTAGTCTACTTTACGCTGTATCCTTCACATAATAATATGCGGGATACAGCGTGAAGCGAACAAAAAAACGAGGAAAAAATGTTTTAAAGCTGGAGGATTTGTTATAAAGAGAATGAAACTATCGGTCTTAGAAAGTTGAATTTTGGCATGTTGGTCGATTAGAGTATAGGGAAACTCTATGAAAAGATTTCTAGAAATTCATACGAAAACCGAAAAATCTATCTTGAGGTCCCCACAAATAAAGATCCTGATCATCTCCAGTCTGTCCTGGTCCACTCCTGGATATAGGCTTCTCTAATGGTACACTATTGAGCTCGATCTTCAAACAAAGATGCGGTGGGGGTATATTTTTTTTTTAATAAAACTATGTTTAACGTAGAGGCACAAAGTGTGACTGTAAAACCGACTGATTGTGGGTTCGATCCCCACTCGAGGAGATGAAATATTTACTTAAATTTATATTTCCATTTCTTCGCTCTGGTGTCGAGGCAAAGCGCGGCGTTGAGTTCTGCCATTCAACACGCAATGCCTCTAGAATTCGGCAAAATGTGGGGAACGGAGTGTCTTAACACTAGGCTCCCTCTGCCTACCGTGCTGTGTGCGGGATACAGCGTGGAGCTGATTTATTTATGTTTGACGTATTATCTCTAATTAATTTTTAAAAAAGTCAATTTTTTTTTATAAATTATATTAACCTCTCCTTCTTTCATACTGTCCAGAAGAATTCTACTGTAGAATAATCATTTTATAATGTGTCATATAAAACGAATGAATTAGTTGTTGTTTTTTGCATAAATTCTATAAATGTTATCATAGCTCATAGATAGCTAACAAACAAAGGAGGCCGACAAATAGTTTGGGATTACTTTTATTAGATATCACATTATTTCGTAGATTAGATACATTTTTTTTGTGAATAACAATAATAATTTGCGACGTAATAGTGTCTGTAAATTTTAAATCTAATCTATAGAGTCTGGTAAAAAATTACACGGTGTTTAGTTCCGCGTGAGCATCGAAGTGTCTTGTATTGTATGAAGCTGTTTTTTAGGATTCCGTATCTCGAAAGTAACTCTTGTAGGACCATTTTGTTGTCCGTCTGTCAAAACCATTTAGAACGTGAGAAGCTATCAGACTGAAACAAATATCAAATATTCAAGTCTACGGTCTTTGAAGCACAGAAAAATCAAGTTTGTAAGTCAAGGCGATCAAAAGATAGAGAGATTTTGTATGAAATTCGTTGCGTAATAGGGTACTATAGGGTACCCTTGGTAAACTTAGTACGAAGTGAGAGCTTATTATACAAATAAAGGAAAAAACTTGAAAACTGAATTTTATAAATATTTCAATGAAAAAAGCCACTACAGACTTATAGTTTATTTCATACAAAACGAGTGCATACACCCATAAACTTTTGTCCACTTTTATTAGTAGTTGGTAGCCTCGATAGGCGAATCCGACTCGCACTTAACCAGTATTTTTATAAATAAAGAAAACACATGGACGCCTCCCACAGTCTGTCAGCGGTTTGCACACGATACCAACTATAATAAACAAGTAATACACATCTTAAAAGGCAATAAGCTACAAGGCGAACCAGGAACTTGAATAATAGATCGACATAGTACGATTATTCATATAATCTAATCTAAAGACAATGCTGATATTACGACCTTTACAAATTGCCTAAGTGATGTTTGTAATTATATATTATCTATGTATATTTTATTATTTTATCTAAAGTTAGTTTTATTATAATAAACAGCTATGAGTTCGATCCTATAAGCTTACTTGTGTTAAAAAAACCACGACGTATACATAAAAAAAGCCTTTATAAATAAAAAAAAATATATAAAAACAAAAACCCCGACTGCATAAAACTAAAAAGAAAATAAACAAACCCAATAGTTTATTAGGATTAACAACGGCTGCCCCACAGCCACCATGATTGTTTTTTTAACGTCACCTATCTAAGAACACTTGGGCTACTACTACGAATCTAACGATACCTCAATTATGTAAATCCGTTCAGCGGTTCTGGAGATATGAGGTAACAAGAATATTACATCCATACATACAAGATACGCGCGAAAAACATAACCCTTCCGTAGCAGTCGGGAGTGAGTACAAAATATGTTAATTAAATGGTTTTTTTTCTGTTTTCAGAGCGTCTCGACCATGACGATAGCTGTCACCTAGATAAAAACGACCGCGTCGATGACTATGTCAGTTTGAACACTGGATTACGCAAAACTGATTTCTCTGATACATTCTACGGAGGCAGAAAGAACAGCGCAGAGGAAAAATCAAATCGTGCGAGCCCAGAATGCATTATTAGTAACGAAAATAACAATTCACCCAGCAAAAGTCTTCGACCAAATCGTGAAGCGTCGCAATCTCCAGTAAAAACTATTAGGAGTAGACAAGCTAGCAGAATCCCACATTCTCCTGTACGAAATCGAACTCCAAGTCGAGGAAATACACCAAGTCCTAAGCATACTGCCAATCCTCAATCTTCACCTAAACTGGCACCTAAATTACCACCAACAGCACGTAATACTTGGAGTGGCAGAACTGCTCCTACTCAGGCCAAAACAAAATCACGACCTACAATTGGAGCAGACACTTTTGAGAATCCAAACAAATCACCTAAGACTAAACCCAAAACTCAAAACCAAGCTTTTAATCGAAACTCACCTCTAAGGGCCAGCAGCGCTACACTGAGGTCTCCAACACATCAAAAAGCGTTAAGTCCTCTTTTAGAGCACATTCTAAGATCTGCAGAAACTGCCAAAGACGACGCAGCAGTTTTGGAAAAAATGAAGGAAATAATCAGAACTTATTCAAAAGGTGAAGGTGATTCTCTTTCACGAACTAGCTCAAAAGATTCAGACTACGCAGATTTTACATCAGCGTGGGTTATGTCTGATGGGAAACTTGAAAGGTCAACGAGCACTAGACAATTGGCCGCACCCAGGAAAGATCCCAGGACCGGTATGTCCAGGATACCAGCACCTGTTTCGATTGGGTGCAGACGGTCCACATCAACCTCTCAATTCCAATGACCTGATAAAGATCAAGATTGAAAAGACTGAACCAATTCTTGTGTTTCATTCGAATCAAGTGATTTAAAGTGTTAGTGAATAGGCTATTTATAGAAATGTCAAGATTTCGACGCAAGAACTTGGACCCTTACAGCCTAAGCATAATATATCTCTGTCATATCTTTGTAATAGTAGATGTATAATTGTAAAAGATAAAAAAATCGAATTTGTGTAATTCTATCATAGATTAGTCTATAAAGTAGATTGCACTAACTCTAGGACGAGAATGTTTTTTAAAACACGCATGACAAGTTAAAAAATGACAAAGAATTATAAAATGACTACAAAAGCAAGATGGTGCTATATTATTAGTTTTTTTAGTTTTTATTATTTGCGAATCATACGAAATGAAATAAAAAATTATGTTAAGTTTTTAATAAGACATGTAATCTTTGCTATTATTTAAAAGTTTTATCAAAATATGCTTAGTATTACGTTAGTTTAACACGTCTTAATATAAGATTTTATTATTATTAACCCGGTTATAAATTAGGCATTATTGGAGTTAGCCGGGAGTTTGGCAATTGTTTTTTTTTTCAGTAATCTCATTTTTCTGGAAGTAGGATATAAAGGGCTAGAGCTTATAACTGCACGATTAATTAACTAAATATTAAATAAATAATTAAAAAACTTTCTATATTAATTGAACCAAAACAACGGTACAACAATAAAAATATTAATCCATTTTAGTATTACGTAGAGTATAGATAAAAATATTTTTTCACAGACAACATAAAATGGCCGTCCTAACACAACAAAATGGCGTATACTATAAAGTTGTTTCGTTCATTGTGAATAGATAATTTAATATTAATTAAATTAATGTTCGAATCAATTATGTTATACGAATAGTGTTGTAAAATATTTAAAATGTTTAAGGTGCTTTATATGTTCATAAATAATCCATTTTTTTAAATGCCTGTAACTTTGCACTTGGCTCTAAATTTGTTATACTGCATAAAAAGAAATAGGAAAAGTTCACATATAATATATTTGTATTGTTTTTTATTTCGCTAAAATGGTAAGATATTTTTTTTTTGTATTGAGTAAAAATCCTCTCCTTTTACATTTTTTTATATTTTTACATTGTTAAGCAAAGCTTCTTATTATGTGCACTATAAATGCTCTTCCCTGCATACTTATTTAGATAAGAAATTAAATAAAAAAACGATTTCCCACCAAACATCTCAATTTTGACATGAAATTGTCAAAACATGACAGTTTTGTTTTTTTTTTTTCAATTTTCATGTCAAAATTGAGTTTTGGAATTTCGCTGTACGACATAACTATTATTTATTTTACAGATATATTTATAAAATCAAAAACAAAATCTGCTATTTAAAAATATGAATTTGAAAAAAAATCGTGGCTTTTTTAAATGTTGCATAAGTCAGATAATTTCTTAACATAAAAAAAATAAAGATAGTTTCATGTAGAGATATAAACCTAAAATATATTTTGGTACTTCAAAAATTTAATATTTAAAAGAAAATATTTAATTTTACTTATGCTTCGATCAGGTCATGTGGATCTGTCAAAATATTACCCAAAAAATGATTATTTTTAGTTTACTTTTAATGTTTTTTTTATAATTTTCATTTTGATAACGTTGGTAATATTGCGACAGATACTTATATATACTATACTGTATCTGTATAGCTCTTGTACGTTCGTTACCAGTAACTATGCCATAGATTTTGTTAATTTAAATAAAGCGTTAAGCGTAATTCACATATTATTCTTTTAATTTTCATTCCTTATTAACATTGATATTGTAATTCCTTTTTTTCAGCTTCACGCTGTATCCCGCATATAGCAGGATAGGCATAGGGAACCTATTACCTATAACCTAAGAGAACAAAAAAACACTCCGTTCCTCATTTTTAGTCGTTCTCATTTTTGTGGCATTGAGTGTTGAGTTGCGGAACTGAACACCGTACTTTGCCTTGTTACCTAAGAGAGCTAAGAAATGAAAATATTATTAATAATCACTCATGTTCACGAGTTGGAATCGAATTCGCAACTGTCGCTTTTACAGTTACGCGATTGTGCTCCTGCTCCACGACCACTATCAAAAGTTAAAAGTATTGGGAAATATCTACTTTGTGTTTATGAGAGTCTATTTTTCTCTTATTTAATTATGGTGGTCCAAGCGTGCCAGTTGCTAATCCCTTCTTTGCCAATGTCACATTGTATGGAGAATACGCAAGAGGTTGTACGGTAGAAAAGAAAGAATATTACAAAAATAAAACAAAGAAAATATTATTATAGAACAGGAGATGTATGTTAAAAAAAGATTCAGGTAAAATATTGCCTTCTCCTGTAATAAAAAAACTACTAAAAATTAACATTTACAATATCTCTATATGTACACTAGAAAATTTTTATTAAATTATATACACATTAGATCTTGTATATTTGAACACGCAAAAATTAACTTAAACATTTCTAGGTTGACTGGAATTTATATAAGATTTTTTTTTGCCTTTATGCCACAAAATTAAAAGACTGTTGGTTAATACGGCCGATTGATAAAGTGGCTGGGCTATTAGCTGAATGATTTATTAAGCTAGTTGGCTGTGATATTTATATTTTATATCCTGATAAAAAGAAATAGCAATAAAATAAACGACATCTTATTGCTATTTCTTTTTATCAGGATATAAAATATAAATAGCCCTTAAATATCAGCTTCACGCTGTATCCCGCACACTGCAGGGTAAGCAGAGGGAACCGAGTGTTCAGACACTCCGCTCCCCACTTTCTGCCGAATTCTGGAGGCATTGCGTGTTGAGTGGCAGAACTCAACGTCGCTCTTAGCCTCGACACCAGAGTGAAGAAATGGAAATATAAATTTAAGTAAATATTCCATCTCCTCGAGTGAGGATCGAACCCACAACCAGTCGGTTTTACAGTCATACTTCGTGCTGCTGCGCCACGACTGACCTCAAATATCTTATTATTTTTTTTTATATTTAATGCAGTTGTACTTTAATTCAGTTTTTTTACTTATCAATATTAAATTGTCGGATCACAGAGACACAGCTATAGTTGTGGGTTCGATTACCACTCGAGTGAGTGAATTGTTTTCATTTTCTCTCTCTGATAACAGGATATAGCGTGGCGTTGAATTTCAATTTATCTTCGTTATACGCATCGTCTCAAATCTTGCGGTCCATTGGAGAAGATGTGTTTTAACTAGGTTCTCACTTTCTACAACAATATTTTTTTTTATAGAAAAGACATGGCAAACGAGCGTTCCGGTCACCTGATGGTAAGTGATTACCGCCGCCGCACGACGCCGTGCAACACCAGAGGAGCTGCAGGTGGGTTGGGCGCCGGAGCCCGGCATTACTTGATGTGAAACGCAGTGGCATAAAGCCACTACTTCACGCCGGTTTTAAATGCCAGGGGTGGTAAAATTTAACATTTACGATACAATATCAAGCAAAAAGAAAAATTGGATTAATTTTCATAGAGAAAACTCTTTAAAAACTATTAAAACTCAAAAATCCCTTATAAAAAGAAATCAATTGACACAATGTCAGTCACAACAAACAAAATGTCTGGTTACCGCTAAGTTACAATTACAGAAGATGAACTCAAGACTCTTGGTGACTCACTTTTGGGAGACATCTTTCTTTCTTCTCATCATCTTCGCCGCTTTCCTCTCTATCCGGGGGTTGATGAGAGCTACTAGAAGTTCCAGGATACCTTGCTAAGTATGTAATATATGATATATGGCTATACTATAATTTGCATTGAGTTCCGCCACTAAACACGCAATGCCTCCAGAACTCCTCCAAAAATGGGAAACGGAGTGTCTTAACACTAAATTCCCTCTGCCTACTCTGCTGTGTGCAGGATAGAGCGTGAAACTGACTTATTTTATAATCTATATATGTAATGTAAAGAAATATTGAAGCCAGTCGTGGCGTGACAGATGCGTGCGACTGTAAACGCTACAGATTGTGGGTTCGATTCCCGCTCGAGGAAATTAAATGTTTAATATTATTTATTATCTAGTTCTCGTAACGAGGCTTAGAATTCTACCACTCAACATGCAATGCTTCAAAAATTCGGTGCAAAGTGGGGAACGGAATTGTATGAAATTGGAACAGAGCGCGTTAGGGCTAGCTAACATCAGGTTCCTAGGTTCCCTCTGCCTATCCTGCCATGTGTATATATATAGTTCGGGATACAGCGTGATGAATAAGAAGTAAGAAAAAACATATTGTATAGTTAAAGTGGATGAAGCCACAAGCGGGTCGCTATTATTTAAATATATAATAATGAGTGGTGATCGAACCCACTATCATCGTGTTTTCAGCCATACGTTATCCCACTGCGCCATAACGGACTAGACTCAAATATTCAAATATACTTTCAGAATTAACAATGGATTTTGTTGTACCAAACTATGATGGGCTCATAATAGGATTGCTGTTTTATTTTTTTCTCATAGGAATGTGTAAGTGACCATTGGTACTTTTTTTTGTTTCACGTTGTATCCCGCATACAGCAGAATGGTGGTAATGGAGGATACGTAGTGTTAAGACACTCTGCTTCTCCTATTCTTCTCGAATGTATAACACTGTGTGTTGATTGCTGAGTAAAGGGCATTCGATTTCGTGTTTGGCTAGAGATTGTCAGAGAGAGAAATTAATTAATTTCTCTTAAGTTGTGATTAAACCTACATCCTACTCGGTGAAAGTTAGACGTTCTACTACTGCACTATAATGTACTTGATCAAATATCTATATAGCAGGGTAGGCAGAGGGAACCTACACTAGGTTAAGACATTTACGCTTCTTTCTCCGCATTCCGTTGAATTTTTCGAGGAATTACGTGTTATGAAGTGGAACTCAATGCGGTTTTTTTGCCGGCCGGCCTTGACGCCAGAGCGAGGAAGTGACAATATTAATAAATAATAACTCATTACCCCGAGTGGAGATCGAACCCATAACGTCGCGTTACAGTCACACCCTTGTGTTAGTGACAAGACTGGCCGGTAGTTGTAAATATACATTTAATTAATTAAAGGTTTCTTTTTTTCTGTTGCTTCAGTGATTATAATAAACGAGGCGTTTTGCAAAGCGAGTTGCTTGAACAACGCGAGACGGTTTCACGCGAATAACACTCAGGACATTGAAATGAACGAACGCGAGCCGAAACTAGCGAAAACTATGACTTCTGATGATAATTGTAGAAGTTCTTTTGTAATTTAATTGGAAGATTTTTTTGACTTTTTAATTAACGCCATCTGTTATTACAATTTTGAACTAAAATGATCAAAGAAATGTAGAAACTCGTTTAGAAAAGTTAATATACAAAAATTAAATTATATATTATTTATTATTTCAATTCGAAATTTAAAGAGTAAAGAACTCTAAGAAGTGTACGTTAATTTAATATGAAATTGTTTTTTTTCTTATAAACTAGTGACATCTACTATTACAATTTGAAATTAAAGTATTCGAAGAATTTAGTTACTCCTATTTACCGCTAGATGGCACTGAAACGTGGTGTATGAAATGAAACAATAAATTATTTATTTTATTTTTTATTTTTACTTAAACACTACTTATAACATATATTTAATTAATTAAAGCAATTAGAAATAAAAATACAGTTTATCCACACTGTATTTAAATACCAATTTCTAGTTAGTCTGATTCTCGTAAATATAACCCACCTTATAATTTTATTATATATAAAATATTATGAGTACACATGTTCAACAAAATATTTTATTTATAATTATTTCTTGTTTTAGAGTGAAAAATATATATAAAAATAGTCCTAATAGTGTTGTTGATATTTTATTGTTGCAAACATTATACAATTTTAAAATTAATTGGATGACATAATTTTGGCGTTTTTTTAAATCTAAATATACAGTGAACAAAATATTTTTTATAGTAAATATTTGATCATTTTAATGGTATGTGAACATAATTTTGATATTTTTAAAATCGGCTGGTTGTTATTTTATATATAATTTGGAATTAGGATCCTCTATTGGACAAAGAATTTTTAAATATGATTAAAGAGAAAAATATTATACATCACTCGGAACTATATACGTATTCCTACCTAAACATTAAATTTTTCACTCCAAAACAATTTTTTGCTGAACCAACATACAACCTATATATATAAATTATACTTATTAACAAAAATCACAGATCACTCTTCAACAAATATTTGGTTCATCGGCACTTTGTCGAATATCTTGTTGGTGACGTCTTGGAAGACGGTGCTGAGGCTCTTCTCGTATGAATCTTTTAGTTCATTGAAAACCAATTCGGAATTTTCGTTGAGGAAGCTGTAAAAAAGTTAGTTTTATTTTTCAGAGGTGAAGAATGAAGGTGGGTTCGATTCCCTTTCGGGGGAATGCATTGTTTTCATTTTTCTGTTATGATAGGACAAAGGCCGGAAGAAAGAGGACTCAGCACATAAATTGATATTAAATGAAATCAGGCAGAGGAAACCTAATGTTAAGACTCTCTTTCACTTTCCCACTTGCCGCTGAATTCTGGAGGCATTGCGTGTTGGTTGGCAGAACACAACGCCGCACTTTATCTCGGCACCAGAGCGAAGAAATGAAATCGAGTGGGGATCGAACCCATAAGCAGTCACGCTTACCGTCATATTGGTGCGAGTGCACCACGGCCGGACGAAATGGAAATATAAATTTAAGTAAATATTTCATCTCTTCGAGTAGGGATCGAACCCACAACCAGTCGGTTTTACAGTCATACTTTGTCCCGCTGCACCACGACGGGCCTCATTCCTAGATTCCTTTTAAAAAAGGAAAAGCATGAAGCTGTAAATTTACTTACTAATTCATTTGATCGCCAAGTCTCTTATCTCCATTGAATAAATTAGAGAACTGCAAATAAACTTTCTTTGGAATGAATTTTATCTTGTAGTCCTTCATGTGCATGTATGTGACTCCATCCCTGACCACAGGCTCTCCTATTAAATCGTGTTTCACCACCAAGTCCACTGAAAAATATAAAGATACCTATAGATAGAAAATATAAATATGTATATTGGAGAACGGCGTGTCTTAACACTAGGTTCCCTCTGTCTACCCTGCAGTGTGCGGGATACAGCGTGAAATAAATAAATAAATATGTATATTTTGTACGGGGCGTGTATGTTAAGAAGTACTATAATACATAATATTGCTCCTCATTTTGCTTTTTTTAAATTATTGTGTAGTATAAAGTGTTGTTTTACAAAAGCAGAGTTACCTTGATCTTGGATACTATAGATTAATGTCTATATCTCTATATTTCTATCGTATTCATTAAGTTAAATATAAGAAATATATACTTCACAATTTTCTTAAGTATCAGCTATTCTCTCTAAAGTGAGCATATGGTTGTGGTCAGCTATTGGTTTGTTTTGAAGGTTTAACATTTATTGGTAGGTTAAGTTATTGTCAATTGAAGAAAGATTTTCTTCAATTGACAATAACTTAACCTAACCTAAGATATAATCTTTATTCCGTCTTTAATATATGTACATAATTTTGCAATAATATCACCTTCAACAAAAACAAAAAAAAAACAAAACAAACCAATGTATAATCTTTGCTATCATAAAACAGACATTTTTATGTTCTATAAATTATATTATTTTTTCCTTACCAACAGATGTTGCTAGCACACAATTGTATTACAAGATATTTTTACATTTTTAAGTGTTATTCCACACTTAGGGAAGAAAAATACTTTTTAGAAAACATATAAAAAACTTTACGAAGCGGAATTTGAACTCACGTCTCTTGGAAAACGTCCAAGCACTCTGACTAACTTAATAAGTTAGTTGGTCAAAGTGCTTGGACAGTTTCCTAGAGGTGCGGGTTCAAAACCTGCTACTTTCAAATTTCTATATGTTTTCTAAAAAGTATTGTATTGTACAACATATTATTTTAAGAGAATCTTAAAATGAGCCTTAGTGAACATAAAATATAAAAAAAATACGATTTTTATATAATAGTAAAATATTATTTGCATTAAAAATTAAAAATATTTTAAGTAAGTCATACTATCCGTCAATAGATGGCGCTGTACATACCCATAGTAATATTAGCGATGCCCTTCCCCTGTATAGGTAATACTAAAATCCTTCCTTTCATCACATAGTCAGCTAAAAATTCCATCTTAGGTGTTAAAGAATCAGTTCTTAGACGAAAATGTTTGAGATCAGCTCTTGAAAAAAAAAATAGTATTAAAAAATAACAAAAATAAGCATTGTTCCTTGTCAAATATTTTTTTTATTTACAGAGTGGGTGGCTTCGCTTCCCGCTGGCTTTGTTCGTTAAGCTCGTTTCGCTTCGCTCGTCGTTATGATAAATAAAGTAAAATATATGATATACTATCATTTTTTTCTGTTATATCACTTAAAACAGTGTATACACACACTCAATTACTATTGTTATTATTTAAATATAATGAAAATATTAAATATTAAATTTCCTCGAGTGGGAATCAAACCCAAAATCTCACATTCACAGTCGTACGCTTGTCCTGCAGCACCACGATTTAACTCATTTTTTTCTTTGAATAACATTAAGCAAAAAGGGTAAAAACCACCTTAGACTCACTTGTAACTCGTCAATATGGAGTCAGTCAAACCGTTTATCTTAATATTCCTATAGTTCTGCGTTATAGTGACCGGATCGATGCCTGAATCTAATATTGAATTTCCTCGAGTGGGATTCAAACCCACAACCTGTCACATTCACAGTCGTACGCTTGTGCCGCAGCGCCACGACTAATCTCATTTTTTTCTTTGAATAACATTATTAGATATTTTATAGTAAAGCAAAAAGTGTAAAAACCACCTTTTAGACTCACTTGTAACTCGTCAATATGGAGTCAGTCAAACCGTTTATCTTAATATTCCTATAGTTCTGCGTTATAGTGACCGGACCGATGCCTGAATCTATATTGATTTCGGACACTGCCAGTGGCTCCAGCGGTGACACTCCTAGTTGTGGGATGCCTGGAAAAGAAATTATATTTTATTATTATAAAAATCAAATCAAATCAGCTTCACGCTGTTTCCGCGCACAGTGGGGTAGGCAGAGGGAACCTAGTGTTAAGACACTCCGTTCCCCCACTTTCCGCCGAGTTCTGGAGGGAGTTCCGCCACGCAACACGCAACACGATGTAAACGCAGGTCGAGTTAAATCTCGACATCAGAACGAAGAAATGAAAATATAAATTTAAATAAATATTTGTTTTCCTCGAGGGATTTTCCTGGGAATCGAACTAAAAACCAATCAATTTTACAGTCACACTTTGTGCCTTCTTATCTTATTAATATAGTTTATTAAGTACCAATATATTTTTATTTCCGTATTTAAGGCCATTCGTGGTGCAGAAGCACATGGGTGCGACTTTAAACGCGATAGGTCGTGGATACAATTACTCGCTCGAGGAAATGAAATGTTTAATATTTTAATTCTCCTCATTCCGGTAACGAGGAAAAGCGCAGTATTGAGTTTCGCCAAATAACACGCAAATGCCTTCAGAATTCGTAGTAATCAAAAATCTTAATGGGACAAAGTATCTTTACACTAGGTTCCCAGGTTTTTTCTGCTCTATGCAGGATTCATATTTCCATTTCCTCGCCCTGGTAATGTCCCGAGTACGGCCACTCAACACGCCCTGCCACAGTATTAGGCGGAAAGTGGGGAACGACAGTGTCTTAAAGAGTTTTGTCCTAAAGGTTCCCAGGTTTCCTCTGCCCACCGAGCTACGTGACATATATAGTGAAACTACAAAAAAACAAAACAAAATTATAATATAAATATGTCTGACATTAAAAAGTTATTATATATTTAACCTTAAATTAACTTCGATACGCAAGTTCGTAATTTTTTTAAATTAAATGGACATAAATCGTATAATGATACTTCCGTCTCATGAAGGAAGTTCAAAAGAAAATAATAAATCTTGTATACATTACTGAAGATAGCGTCGTGGCATTGAAATGATATACGGGTATGTAATGGAAAGTTATGAGTGTAGGTTCCCATTTTCAATTTTCTCAGAGGATTTTGCTTTAAACGTGAAAGTGTCTATATATTAGTCTATTCACGCTGTATCTCGCACAAAACAGGTTGCCTATCCTGCATCTGGAGGGAACCTGGGAATCGAATGTTCGAATACCGAATGCGAATTGTGAAGAGGTTCCTCACTTTTGAGCCTTAGCTTCCGACGGCCTGAACTCATATCCCGCCGTCGGGAGTGTATTTTTTATACTTATAAATGTTAATGTCATCTTCACGCTGTATCCCGCACAAAGTAGGGTGTGCAGAGGGAACCTAGTGTTAAGACACTCATAGTTCTCCATTTTCCGCCAAATTCTGAAGACATGGCGTGTTAAGTGTTATAAATTATAAATTTTAATTAATTAAAAAAGTATTTTTTTTTTCTTTTAGTGTTTTTTTTTCCCTTTAATAATAAAAGTATATAATTATGTATAGTAATAATAAATCTTTATATCCAGAAGTGGGAGAAAGAAACAAGAAATGTAAGCTATATGAATCATTTATAGATGTCATCGATCGTCTTTACAGCCTCCATTTTCATTTCCGTATATATCGAAGTTGAAATATTTTTAGCGATTACCATCTTTCTTTATACATTACTATAAAAGTATTTTATGACAGTTCTTCTTTCAAGCGTTGTTGTTTAAAATAACGTGAAGCTGACTAAACTTAATGCTATATTCAAAACAAATGAATTGTATGTAAATTTATGAATACGTTTCAAGTATGAAAAAAAAAATGCAATATTATTGCGTTTCTTCTCCTTTTTTTTTCAATATTTTATATTTCTATTATTTATATCGATATATCAGGGACGTAAATGCGGGAACAGAGCCATGCCATCTTAGTACAAAGTAACCTCTAAAAAATGTATTTACGTGTTATATTTAAAGAATAAAAAGAATGTGTGATTCCTCTATAGAATATATTATTCTACATTATATCATAAAAACAGGTTTAAACAGAGCATATGAAGGTATCCTCCTGTAGTATAACTATTTTCAATTACTATCAATACTACAATGTCAATACTATTTGGTACCTATTATAGTGTAATTTTGAACATTTTGAATATTTTCCCGTCATTATGATGAAAAACATAGACTACTTTTAATTTGAAAAAATAATTTATTAACTATAAAAATATTGGTAGTTTTTCAAAAGGTATAAGAATTAAAAATTGCCTAAAATATGCTTCCTTCGCATGTTGTAATAACTACTGGTATTAATTAACCAAAAAAATACTATAAATATTAAATATGCTCAATGATACACAGTTTTTTGTCAGCACCACTTTAAATAAAACCACAGTTTTTTAACTACTCTATAAAAAACCCAATAATAAAAGAGTTATGTTTTCAAACAAAATAAATAATAAAATTATCGTTGTAAAATAAAATATAATATGTCGAGAACGACGCACGCACACATAAACCTATCAAAGGGAAACCGCCGCATACGCCTCATTCCGAAATCGAGTCGTAGATATTGGCGGCAAAGTTCAAAGTTCTAAAGA